>FR990090.1:4217500-4447500 GCA_905404285.2 Erannis defoliaria | reverse complement strand
CCTCTAGCCCACGGCCTTGAAGGTCTGAATAGGTTGGAAGGCACCCATTAGCATTATTGTACTTCATGCTTAGGCTACCTGAAAGTACAAAGGCTTCTTCTTAGTTACTAACGATATTTCACTTTCACATACCAGAGTTCCAAATCTGGAAATGAACTTCGAAGCTTTGAGCATATTACCATTGGAGGTGATATAAGCCAGAGCGTACTTACCTCTCTACCAAAAGTTAGGTACATGGTAACTGGACGTATAAACATTTTGTTTATTTTTTTTATGGAGTTGTGTCACAAGACAAGCGAGACGGTCGCCTGGTGGTAAGCAGCACAGTGGCATCACGCATGCCCATAACAGTGCAGTGCCAGAATTGTAAACTTACGAATACAATCATGCGCCGCACTGCACTGCGCTCTTTACCCTGATATATTAGATGTGAAATCTCAATATGACGGCCCCGATTCAGCTAACGAATCGTTACTCGGCCGCCGTCAGACAGAAAAGCAGCGGAAACGCATGGGAAGCGGTTCGGCTTTGGTTAGCAGAATTGGCCTGCAGTAATCTCTCTGATAACATTGCCCTTCAAACCGAAACACAGTAATGCTTGTTACTGCTTGGCGATTGAGGTGTGGTACTTCCCCAGGCGGACTCTGCAATAGAGTCCTATCACAAAAAATATGTAGGAAAATTAACGGCTACATAATTATTAATTAAATATACCTATTTAAATTTCGATTATTTATGTATTTAAATCAGATACTGACAAAACTTATTCTGATGATCATTATCGTTCGCACAGCCAATATTCGTGCGAACTTGCGATCGGGATGCTTGGGTTATAAAGTTCTAGAGGACGAATGCTTCAGACACATTTTAATTTACAAATGTACGATTACGCAGTAAGAACTAAACTTACTACTAGAAAAATACCTAAAACTTTTAGCAATACTAGACTTTTAACTTAGTTCAACTTAAGATCGGTGTTTAGGGATTTTGTAAATTTTGTAAACTTAGTGAAAGGTACTTTCTGTGCTAGATTAACTTGGGATTCTTTAAAGAACTTTGTTATTATTTTGGTGCCTAGAGGATCACTTTGAACTCGGCTCTTTGTAAGTTTTTAACTTTAATAAATCTTAGCAACCCTTTGACCAAAACAAACGAAGTTTGACGGTTTTAAAATTTGTTGCTTATTTTTTCGTAAATGTGTAAATACACACCAAAGATAATTAGAATACTATAGGCGTGCTTTCTTTTGATCAATTTTAAGAGAGTGCTCCGGTTATTGTTTGTACGTGTCGATACATTGCGATGACCACTTACGACCGCTTTTGCAGGAAGAAGGCCTCCCTCTTATATATTAGGGAGGTTGCTATATAGCCCAGGAAAGTAAGGGGTTGACCTATAATAAAATAACAATAGCTTTTTGTTTTCTACGTATTATAACGTAGCCTATCTTTCGTTTAAAAACGCAAAATGCATTTCCGAAACAATCCAATATTTTAAATTTTGCGTTTTTTGAAATTAATATGAATGTTCACACATTTAGTTTTTCAGCTTTTCATTTTCATTCTCTATAAAAGCAAAAATATCTTGTGAAATTTCTATACGCCAATTAGTTTCCGAGATACATCATTTTCAAAAGAAGCGCCTGTCACTAATTTCCTCTGGCTGGCCCTCGCCGCGTGTGACGTCATCTTACAATTCGCACAATTTGTGGCACGCTGGCCTTGTACGGTTCACTTCGAACCGTTACCTTGGACCATGATTCACTACTACTTCGTTTCAATATTCCAAGGTCATATTTGTTTAATTTAATTTTGTACTGATTGTCCGTCACAAAAAAAGCCAATCATACCTGAATATTTTAATTTTTTAATTCGTAAGAACCGCCATACTAAGACTCGTAAATTGACTGGGCTAATAATTCCCATGCTAGGCAGCCTTGTGGATCGCAGAATACTCATTACTGTTAACCGAGAGGACGCTGCTGCCTGTCCTTCAGTGGTTTTGGATGAAGTTTTAGGTCATACCCAGGTCCTAAACAATAGGTAATTTATAAAACGTTTATTTCATCCAGTAAAATACAAGACCCAATGATCCAATGTTTCGGTAAAAAATGTCGCAGAAATACCAAACCGCACCAGAATGATGATTCACCGTTTGTTTCTGCGTCGAAGATTAGATAGCCTAAAATTAATGAGTGTGAGAAAGTTTGTGACCGATTCGTCTGCAATTTTTGTAAGTCTGGCTGAAAATCTAGGTCAGCATTTTGAATTACATTTTTGGGTTAAAACCAAGAGTAATTTATATAATATTTGTCGCAGTTATAAGTTTCATTATATAATATTTAGAATGGTGCGAAAACTTATAAGGTTAAAAAAATAATTATTTCAGAACTTTTGACGTAATTATTATAAGCAAAAATATTATTTAAAGCGATTTGCGATGAAATTTTTGCGTTGCTTCAACCCATCGCACGATGCGGCGTCGTTTTTGCGATGCGTCTGCTGTCGAACACCAGTGTTGTGGCCTGACCCATAAACTCGGCTCAGTTCCTAATATTCCGTTCCACTCTAGCCGTGCTTACCATCTTATGCCGCACCGTCACTTAATATTAGGCGGGCTGTGGTCAAACACCTAGGCAGTCAACCGTAAAGAAAGTACAAAGAAGCTTATTTATTTTGATACTATCAGTGTCAAAGCCCGAGTCCCTTTCGCCAATTACGTATACGGGCCTTTACGTAAAGGATAATAGACATGTTAAACACCCAGATATTATTTGAGGCGAAAGAGATAGTTGCTTCTTCTTGGTTTCCTGTCTCGGACACAAACATTTGATACAAAAAAGCCAAAAAGTAAAGGCAATCGGTATCAAAGCAAGTACGGTTTGCGTTGATATAACTATAGAGCTGATAAGTACGCCTTGAATAAATTTTAATTGTTTTTTTTTGCGTTAAGAAGAGAATATTCTAGTAAAGCTATTAATATATGAGTGATATTAATTGTACATCAATGGCTTGTATACTTTATTTAAATAATTCTCCGAAATAAGCAAAGAACATAATTGAACGAGCGAAGCGAAAGGCTATACAAGTTATGTATGTACCTATGTATGTATTTATAAGTATTGTATATTGAAAATTCTACGAGACTTAAATATTGCGAACCATTGCTCCGTTCTTTATGAAATTTCGTAAGCAAGTATTTCGTGCAAATACAATTATAAAGTTCGAATATGACCCAAATTGGTCTGTTGGTATTTTCCAAGCCCCTTGGGATTTGAAAATATCAATATCGTCACGACGACGGTATGTACTTAATAAGTTTTATCTAAATCGGACCAAAAGTCACATGATCAATTATTTTCTTTTGTTTTTGACAGAAATATGTTTTATTAAAAGGTAAAATGTCAGAAAGATGCAATAACTCTTAAACAATCCATAAAAAAAAGATTTCAGTGACCAGAATTTGGACCCGCAGTTATCGATTGGGGTTATGCCCCACGTCTCTATAATTTATAAATTACAATCTCTAACTGCTATTATAATAACAGTTGGAGATTGACAAAAAATCTTTCAGCAAAACATTGAAGTTGTTGAACTTGTTTTAATAACCTGTAGCATGCATCCCACTGCTTGCATCGTTTGTCGTACGAATACCAAATTTATTACTACTACTACTATTATATTATATAAAACTATTGTATGAAAGTCCTTTGTTTTTGGAAACGGTCCGAAAATTTGGAATTGGATAGTTCATTTAAAATAAAAAATACTGATTTAAATTTTTTTGACAGGGACGATTGAATGGTGGATGGTGGGGGATGGTGGATTTTGGGGGGTGGAATGTTGTATGGAGAGTTCTTTGTTTTTGAAGTTATAGCTATGAAAATTGGGTAGTTTAAGGGGGGAGGTGGGGGAGGGTCGAAGGGGGGGGGGGGTCAGAAGAGGGGGGTACAAGGGGAGGTGGGGGGGTTGGGTGGTTGGTAGAGTGGGTAGAGTCGGTAGATGCGGTAGATGCGGTAGAGTTGGTAGGGGTCTAGGTGCTAAAAAAAATGCTCGGGATGATTTATTAATTTTGGAAGCGGGCCGAATTCCTTCCGTACGCGGACGAAGTCGCGGGCGACCTCTAGTAACTTATAAAGGGTTATTTTCTCTCTCGGGACTTGAGGGGCTGGACACGCGTGTGGTCAGTTGGTGAAATTCAAAATTGGTATCACTTATTAATTCGTCATCTGGACACGCTAGAATCTTCACGCGTGTCCAGATAGTGAATCTTAAAATAAATTACTTACAAATTTTCGCCAATGACCTTAATTTCAAATTTAGTATATTTACAGTACCGGAGAAACTTAAAAAAACTCTTAACCCTGCAGTTTAATTATGCATAAGCTTCATCATCATCATCATCAGCCCGGAGACATCCACAGCTGAACGAAGGCCTCCCCTTACACCGCCACACTGTACTACAACCTGCCATATACAACCACCGGCTGCCCGCGATTTTTACAATGTCGTCGGTCCACCTAGTGGGAGGCTAAGCCTGGGGTGGGTGGGACGAAACTTCATTCATAAAAAAATAATTAGAAATAACAAAAAGATTAGGCTTCTATTATTTTTTGCGAAGTTTAGGAACTTAATTATCATATTATGACTTGGAGGATCTAGCTCTATTATGATCATAGATCTTTGTGTTACTAATATATTCCTTGCTAATTACACTTTTGTATAGTATAGAATATCATAGGAATGTTACCTTTAATAATTAGGTACTTACTAAAAGAACTAAAACCACAGAGTAATAGAAGCAGAGATGTGATCAAAGAATTTTTCCTTAGAAAGACGCGTGACTGTGCGGGGAGGTGTAGGTTCGCGGGAGGAGTGGCAAATTGTACTGTCATCTAGTGGTTTACAGAAAAAGTTTTTGAGAATCGAACTAGTGAACTAACACTTAGCTGAATTAACACTTAATTTCTTAATATCACGCTAGATGTCACGTTTTTAAATTTTATAGAACGGATCACTAAATATAGAAAAAAAATTACTTACGAATGAAATTAGATGCCAATCATGAATGTCATCAGAATTTTTCCCTCGGTAATTTCTACATAACGAAACAGAGCAACTTATTTCATTTTTACTGTTACTGAGTAAAAACATAAAAAATCGTACGTCTAATATGTAAGTTTGAATGACCGTTACGCGTGGCGAACGTTAGCAGACTGATCAAATAAGTATGACGTCACACACTCCGTCCGCAAAATAGGATCTGCGGCTGCAAGTCGCTCGTCGCAACTCCTTATCCTCCACGACTAAAACAAACACAAGCCAGTGATTTATTATTTCGTTAAAAACACATCACTATTGATCGGTTAGTTTTTCAGCCTATAATTACACAGGTTTAAATTAAATACTTTAATTTTTTCCGAGCTTCCAAAATCTGCCCTATCTTCCTTACGAACTCGGAATAGAAGACCGTAAATAGAATATCACTTCTATTTTCGAAGATAGGTAAGATGATAATCAAGTTCGTAAAGATGGCAAAAAAATTAAAGAAGCCTAATCTTTTTGTTATATTTAATTGTTTTTTTAATTAATGAAGCTTAGCCATGTCTTATCTGTTTAGCTTTGCCCTTGAAAAAGCTACCATAAGACGTTGTACGTCAATGACGGCAACGAGACCTTGGAGTATAGAAGAAAATAAAGTACGGGACTCTAACCTAAAGAAATCATTACACTCATTTTTAAGCTCTTAAATAAGCAACCAAACGACTGTTGTACGTCAATGACGGCTACGAGACCTTGGAGTATATGAAAAAGAAAATGAAGTACGGGACCTTACCCTAAGCAAATCACCACTCGCATTATTACAAGCTTTGCTTAGTTTGGGACTAGGTGATGCTGTGTGAAAAATGTCCATCATTATATAATATACTTCTATATATAATCATCATCATCAGCCAGAGACGTCCACTGCTGGGCGAAGGCCTCCCCCTTAATAGGGAGGTGCTGCCATAATCCCCACGCTTGGCAGGCGGCTTGGGGATCGCAGAGTGCTCACCACCGTTATCCAAGAGGACGCTGCTGCCCGTCCTCCGATGGTTCTGGATGCAGTTTTAGGATTTACCCAGGTCCATACTACTTCTATATATATATTTATTAATCACAACTTACAACTATGTCTCACGTCTTATGTATTAAATAATATTAAAAATTACATAATAATAATGATTATTACAATATATAATAGGTTATATATATAGTAGGCAGTTAATATATATAGGGTTAGTTCTAATCTGTTAACATCCTTTTAACGGCATATTCTGGACATCAAAACTAACAACTTTTATAGGGCCAACGATGAAATTGCGAAATAAATATCAGCTGTTCCATACAAAAAGTTCATCGACGTTGGGCAAAATGTATGGAACAGTTGTTTTTTTGGGATTGAAATGTTGGCCCCTTAGTAATAGTTGTTTGTTTTGATTTACAGAATATGCCCTTAAAAGAATGCTAACTGATAAAACTAACCCTGTATATTGTTTTTAAAATAGTCGCATTTTAGCAAATCAAATTCAGGCTAATTAGTGCGAGAAGGGACGAGACTACAGAAATCCGGAACCGAACAGTCCCATCCGAAAATGCAAATTTATCAGACCGAGGGAATTATGTGAAGCTTTGTTTCCATCTTATTTATATTCATTAGTTTATCCAGAATTCCAGATAATGTCACTTTGATTAGGAAAGGGTTGGGAGAATCGAAATATCTGTCCCTATCATTGCCTTTCCGTCAGTATCGTGGAATTGGATGGGAAGTTTTTAATTGTTCGGATTTCCATCTTGAATATTTACGATAATATAAACCGAGATATAGTTATAAGTTTGCGGCCTTATTTTGTGAGAATCTGAGAATACATTGTTTTTAATTCTTTTTTTAATAATTATGTTGTTTTTATAACAAGTTGTGAGAACTAAAATAATGTGGTAATATTTAAACATTGTTATAATGAGAATTAAAAAATAAATGTTTTTATAAAAATATGAATTATCATGAATATCTGAGTTTACTGTCAATTTCGTTGACATTAGATTTTATTTCCTTCTTTTTTTTTATATCAGTGTTATTATATTTTTGTCAGAGAAATTTACTAGATTTTTGTCAAGCAAGCGTGTCATGTGACTAAGGTGTATCAAATACCTACTTTTGTAATTTTTTTTGATGATATTGTGTTTAATTTATTTATTTTTTGAATATTTTTGTATAAAGTAATTCCACACTTATGGTATATCTATGATTTTAAAGCTTAAACAAGAAGAAAAATTATGACCTCCGGCAGGACTCGAACCTGCATACGAGCAGTCTCTATGGGTTTCCGTCCCAACTGCTTTGCCAATTAAGCTACAAAAGTCTCTGCCTTAGATGCCAAATTTTTCTTCCTTTTTAAGCTTTAAAATCCTAATTTATTTATGTTTAAGTATTTATGAAAAAAAAATACATACCAAGCTTTTTGTACAATAACAATAATATATTTTAGTAATTTAATTAAACTAGCATGCAGGATCAATTGTAACTAACTAACAAATCTTAAGAACGGATTTCTGTATATCAGATAATAAGTCTCACTTAAAAAAACTCGTATAGACATACTATTGCCAAGAGTCAATGAAACATGAATCTTTTTCCACATGACGGTTGTTTTTTCCGCATAGGTATTTTAAAAGAATAACAAATGTCGTTTGTTCTGTTGTACAGAAGCGAATTTAGTAGTTTTCAATGACAACGTGATAAGCCAAGCAAATAACAAGAAATTATGACATTCAAATACAATACTATGTTTTTAGATGGCCGAGTAAAAAAAGTAACCATCTCGTAAAATCACGACAACCTGCTCAGACAACAATCACAAAATCGTATCAACAGCTCTATAGAGTTCCGTGCAGCAGCCTTTCTACCATGCCTGCTCGATAAGACACTCACTTCCGGTCGGTATAAAAATGTTAGTGCACCTCTACCAAGGCATCATTGCATCGGAGTTCACAAGCGGGTCCACTCGCAAATCCTAAGCAAAACCAACATGAAGATATTTGTAAGTGCATTTTTTATTCAGTGATTTCAACAGTGATGTGCGTAACATGTGCTATAAGTTATCGATAATTTTTAAGTTACCGATAATTTGCTAGATCTAGTCTAAGACTTCAATGTGCATGTGATCTCCTACATCGGTCGGGAGTATAGTTTATAATACGTAGTTGCGTATGCGTAATAGTTTGGATGTAAAGTGTTACTTCTGGCAGGATTCCGTGTTAAAGAAATAAATTAAAACATGATAGGGACGTGAAAACATCGATAAAAGTATTCTGAGTGATTCGATCTGCCATAAGTTATATTTTTACTACAACATTAAATAGCAAAGAAATGCAACCGTAAGACTACACTGTTTTTAATTGTATTAAAAAAAAGTGTTGCGCAAAAACTTGTATCACAATTAAAAAACAAGCGAGAATGCCAAGCGGTAACTTTGCAAAAACATTCGTTCAAATGACGTGCATTAATCACATTTAAGATTTAAATAAATTTAGTAAAATTACTATAAATAAAATTGCCAACAGCAAAAACAAATAAAATAACAGTAATCTACATGCAATTAATTTGCTGCTTACCTGTAATAAAACGCTACGGTCTGTATCTTTGATACCTATCGCTATAATAGCAGTTTTGTTGCGATGAAAAAACATATCTTAATTTAATTACTATGACGAGTGCAACATTAACTTATTAGCAGCATAGATAAAACAAAAATTGCCTGATAAAAATCAAACATTTTGCTGAAAAAATAGATGTCTTTTGGTCAAAAGAATAAAGATAAACCTTTGCCGCACATGATCTTGAAAGTTCAAAAAAAAAAGTTGAAGAATCGCCATTTTCCAAGCAACGTTGATCTCATTTTTTCATGTATTTAGGAAGTGCTTTCAAAGGAGGGGGCGGCCATAGTATTATCTCGTTATGAAGTTTAATGACCTCATTTCGTTTACCACTTATCTTACTTAGCTTCTTTTATACTAACGGAGTATAAAACAGATGACGCCATTCACAGCTGTCAACATCGGGTGCCGTATCCAAATTATTTTTTATCGGTCTCTATAAAAAAAACTTATCGAAAAGTTTAAAATCCTGTTCATACTTATATTCAACGGTCTCCACGACGATCCATCAGATATTTTTAATGTATAAGTGCTATTTGTCTTATGGCATTAAAAAAGAAAGTTCCATTCTATGCAGAAGTTCAGTGTAATGGGCAGTTAAATAACTCGTTAGTAACTGCAACTAGGGTACCTACAAGTAAAAGGTTCCACCTTCACTTTTACTCTGGCTTAAGTTACTTCTGGCTTATAAATTCTAGTAAGCTTCGTTTCCGTTACTTCGGTATTAGCCAAGTTTAATTTAGAGTATGTCAGCGATTTACATAAAATAATATACTCGATCATTATTCCAAACGGTAACAAACGCAAAAAACAACAAAACAATAATGCTTCCAGAACTAAACACATTTTCGATCAGTACCTACTCTCCAGTGGCAAAATACTTACTAGAGTAAAAAAAAAGATCCAGCCGTATGTAGCTGTTTAGCCGAATGATCTATTGAGGTAGAAAATAAAATAAAAAACAAAATCAATCAAAATAAAACACCAAACTATATACTAAAAAAAAACCACTATAATAAAATAAATAAAAAACAAAACTGGTAACATGTGACATTTTAGCCTAGTTCATACGAGGATGTGTAAGTAATTTGTACGACTAGGCCACCTGCATACTGATAAATGTCCTAAGCCTTTACAATCGTTAAGTACGCATAGCGTCCTAACAAGGAAGTTTTATTATGTAATCGCCAAGAGCGAACTCGTTTATGACGATGAAAGTTAGACTTTTGCCGTTCAACTTCTCTTTTTCACCGCCATCATAATCGATCTAGGCATAGGCCTCTTGCAAGACGCGCTGCTCAGCCCGATTCGATTTTCGCTTCAAGCCTAACGGTCTTATGCATAAAACACTAAAACGTATTTTAGTTAACAAGTGTTTTGTCTTCTTTTATCAAACTCAATTTGTTATTCGAAAGAAATTGAAAAAACACTTTTTAACTAAAATAAGCTAAAAAATAAGTAGCCTAACATAAAATAGGTTTTAGTGTTTTATGCATAAGACCCTTACTGTTTTACGTACATGTAACATAAAAGGTTATATTTTTAAGTTGCCAAGTACTTTGCCTATTAATACCTCGAAAGATATGACCCAGTTATTTAATATTTATATAAACCGAATGACCTGGGATGTAAATATTGAAAAATAATTAACGTCCAGAAAAACATGACCTCAATTACGTTAACGTGTAGAGCTACAATTCAGACTCCGCAGTTTTCTGTGATGTTTTCTAGGATTTAACATTTTAATCAGAGTTTGCAGCTTTTCACAGAAATCCCGCAGTGTTTTTAAGGTAAAACTGCATCAAAACTCATTGAAGCTTTTTAAACAATCTCTATCTGCATAGCTCTTGTAGTATATGTAAAGATTTTAGTTATTATGCAATGGATGTTCAGGCCATTTTTCTGATGGGTGAACTGAGAATGAAAACAATAATGCCATTAAAAGCTAATATTTAGTTTTTCAAAATTTTAAGCATCTAATCAAATTTCAAAGTTTCGTTTCGCTACTTAGCCAAACAATTTTTGGTCTATTTTTTGTTTTTTTAATGCCTATTAACTTTTTTTTATTAGTGTATATTTAGATTAGTAGTAAGTGCATTTAGATAGAAAGCTGCAGAACGAAGGTGTGTGTTGTGATAAACAACTAGCTTGTTAACCAAAAAACCAAACGAAATATTATTTTGTGTCGTATTTATTAATTAGATAAGTTGGAAGTGTTGTAAGTAAAACAATTGTCATAGCACAGTAATCAAAAATGAACTAAATAAATAAACAACCAAGCACAGAGGGAAATAAAAAGATCACCTTTCAGCTATAATAACCTTTACTAATTGAATCGGTTCGCACCAAATAATCAGCAGACCGTTAAACAAAACATTAAAAATAAGTTTATATCTGCTAACGCTTTCCATGGTGGGAATAGACGCAATATCAGAGAAAAAATAAAATGTTCTATTTAGGAAGGCGATATTTTTTTGCTATTGGCAGGGTAGGTTTTTGAGATAGCACACATGGTTTTAAGTGATGGTATGGTCGAAGATGGTGAACAGATCTAGCTTGAAATTAGTATCTCCAGTGACTCTGCTGGAACATAGTGTAGGTGTTTGGCCGCAGATTTTAAGCTTCAGGACGTTAGCTGCTAGCCAATTAAGTTAAGTACTAAAAACGACCTTTACTTTATGTTATAATAACCTTGGAATGTTTTCCTACACCTCAAGGTTACCGATGGAGTTTAAGCGCGGTCTTGGGCGTGCGATCTTAACGTGCTAACCACAAATCCAAAATAAAGCTACAAAACATCTAGCGAGGCTATTCCAGGATTTGCCATGCCACAAGTATGTCTGCCATCTGTCACTTTCATATACATCGATATTTAAGAGCAAAGGTGACAGAAATAATATAGCGTGCATAAAAAACGAGGTCAGTGATCGACTGATTCTATCCTCACAAAAATCTTCACAAAAACTTCGTAGTCTGGCCGACTATTATAGCGTATTCGATATTGTTTCTATCCCCTTTGCGCATAAATGAATCCAAATGAGACTGAAAGGTAATCGAATGTCACAGGTTCTGGAATAACCCCGCTGAGCGCGTGCGTGATCTGTGTAATCAAAACTACACTTCTAAGGTCCAAGAGGGAAATCCTTCCTCCGAGCTTCTAAGTATTACAATGGGTGTAAAACGCAGCACACTAAACCACCACATGTGGGATCGGTGCACTATAACTATATCTATCATCGACGCATTGCCTGGTGGTCTGAATTTCTTGTTACTAAAAGTTTTGCGTATTGTTAAATGAAATTCAGGGCACCTGCATTGACACTTATAACTTTGGATCAAGATGATATAAAATTCCATGACCTACAAAATTTTATAATGGTTTGGGATTCATTTTAAGCCACGCTTTATTAAATACTTCATTGAACAAAAACGCATGAGCTTAGCTTGTCTTTTTACCTAAGTGTGGTAACACTCCATTGCACCATTTTACATTGAGGATAGACGGTAGCTGTGCTACTTGAGACATTATAAAAGTTACGCTTCGTTGATCTAGTGATTACTATGCCATTGAACTTAAAGAATGCAATTTTACGTAACGTAACGTAATAAATTGCATTTATAGGAAACTGTGTCAAGTAATTGTAACTCTTTAAGCGTTGTTCCACTATCGTGTTAAACTTTTTCGTCTTTGCGTTTAATTTTTTTTAAACAGTTAAGGTGTTATAAATTATTAATTAACACGTGGTACCTAACCTAAAAAAATTAAGTTAATTTTTTTAATTACTGGATCTAAAGTTATTATCACAGGGATAAAAGATATAAATGATATTCGTAAATTTTTAACGTTAATTATACCAATTATACTTTGCGCATTTATGTAAAACGACGATGTTCCGAATCATATTAGGTTAAATTCATATTATGCGGAACACTCAACGCGCTCTGTCTGATTTATAGAGTGAACGGAATGAATGCGAAACATCTTGTTGTTTTTTTAACACGAAAATAACCGGATGCAATAATGTTGAAAAGCTGGTATTATTATGTTAAAGCAGGTTATGCTTTTAGAACGGATTATAGCAATTTGCATAATGTTATGTCATTCGTCACAATGAAGTTTTGATGATTAGTGATTATTTCGGTCAAGAATAAGTTAGACTATTCGCTATTAGCATAAATAATTACGCCGGTAAATCCAATCTACAACTATTATGTTAATAATTACTGTCTATTATGGCTTAAATACGAAAGCAAACGTACTTACATCGTTATTCCAATGAGTTTCTGACCGTCTTACTCTACATTTGCCGATTATTGACCCTCACTAAAAGCACCTAAGAATATATTCCAACAATTATCTGGTTTCGTGTCCAATACCTTGCTGTTCAAGTACCTGTGCAGTTTATAAAATTTTATACCTAGAATTCAAATAGTGCTGATTCTTTTACACGATTCACTAAACTAAACCTTAGCTAGACTTGGTTAGGCTAAGGCTAAGGTTAGGGCAGCTGTTCTTACAGGTAGGGCAAAAATAAAATTGTTACTTGATTCTGTTCTGACCAATCAGAGACTAAATTAAAATTATAAAGTGGTTCACGCTTGGGGATAGCAAGTTTTATTCTCATAGAGTTAATCGATTCTTGACAAATTGTATGAAATAGCTATTTCAGGGTTGGCTCCCGGTTACTCCAGTAAAAGTTGTTTACCACGATGAGTACAATGACCCCCTTTCAGTTCAGTACACCAAAAGCTTATAAAAAGACATAAAGAAGACATGGTAAACAATAGGTAAACTGGGTACAGCGATGCTCATACCATCACGAGAACGTCTTGTTTGTCTCATTACTTTTTAATAAAGTTTCCACAATAACACTCCAAACCAAGCTAGAAAGTCTAAACACCCAATTAGTTGAAGAGTCTCATACGAGACGCGCCGTCTAGACAGAAAAAAAAACAATTTGATATCATAATATTAATTTGACAAGCAAAGAGATCGGACATCTGGCCACAGATTGAATTTCAAATAGAAACTATTTGGTTCAATATGTTCCGAGAGGTGATTCGAGTGAAAGTGAGGCGCGAATCCTTTTTTTGTTAACGATGTGTCCGAGTTGCCTTATGTAACCTGATTGAGATCATCATAATTACGCAATGGGAAATGTGTAGATTTTAGATAAATAACGATAACGAGTTGAATATTATAAAAAAATGCTTACAAAAAAATAAAAATGCTTACAATTAAGCAGAGCTTCATTTAAAAATACCGCTACAAAGTAACTTTTGCTAGTAACTGCGCTCTTTTTTGTGCAGTATTCAATTATGTTTTTATTGGTTTTTATAAACGTAGCAAATCAATAGCATAATATTCTAGAAAGCAGCCTCAAGTTTAATATGACCGTTCAAATATAATAATATGTTGAAAATTACACATGAAATCATTTTTTTACGCATCAAAACAAATGCCAATAAAAATTGTACCCACCATAAATATTTGTTCCGACGTATATAAAAAAAAAAACACTATCTGAATCCACTAAATAGATACCTACTTATATATTAATTTATTCAATAAATGCTTCTTACATCTAAATGTCTACCAATCATGATACTTTTCAGATCTACTGATCAGTCTTAAGTTATTTATTTATTTATTCATACCAATCAGTTTTACAAAGTGGTTGATACAAATATTTTTTTTTTTGCTAGGACCATTCCAAGTGCGCGAATATACGTTGTCATCTAAATTATCCCTTTCTTGTTTGCTGTGTAACCTCAAACCAAACTTAACTTTATGAACCAGATTCAATTTATCATCTTCTCACTATAACATAATGTGAATGGAACTGACTGACTGAACTACAATACTTTCAGCTATCAGATTAAGTAATTTGAGCGCCTCGTATTTATTTTTGTTTTTACAAAGCAAGTGTGGTGTAACTTAAAGTAATAGATGTTATACAACAAGTTAGGTCACGTTACGCTCTGCAAGAGTCTTACAAAAGAGATAATGATGACACAATGTACTTAGTTACGATCTATGCTTAGGGCTTTAAATATAACGTTCCGTCTACCACCATCTATCTGTTATTAACTTTAGCTTGTAACGCTAATGGCGATCTTGAGTTTGGTGATTTGATCAATAGTATCATCTCTAGGTGTTTCTTATAAAAGATTAACGATGTTAAACTACTAATGATCCAGTCAGCCTTCGGATGGGTGACCGAGAGTGGTTTAAAGAGTGGACTCTACAATTGGAGGATACGCAATGCTATCAGTGCTGGTTGTTAATGTTATGCAAACGATAAACCATGCCAAAGACTTTACTGTAGCTAACTCAAGGCATTTTTTTAGAGAATTTAGAAAAATAAACTAAATAAACACAAAGGCTTGATTCAATGAAAAAGTAGGTTTGAAGGAACACTTTAAGGATTTATGATTAACTTGTATTGGGTGTATAAATATTTCTTGAATCATATTGTAAGCATTGAATATTTTGAAAAATAAGTTGTAATGCCTGAAGAAAAAAAACAATTAACTGATACTAAGCTGTTTGCTTCCTCCATTACCTGAGTAACGTACCTATACTTAGTTGATGAAATGAAACTGATTGACGACGTAAATGATAGTTTCGATAGAATCGTCGTTTCAGCTTTGATCATAATCCGCCTTTGATGTCACGTACATGGAGTTTACTTAGTAGCTCCCTTTGATCTACCTGCTACTAAAACAGAACAAATGTGAACGACGTCAATATGACTTTTATAGCTCAAGGGTGTTACGGCTGTCTTAGCAGTCAGAGGTATCGAGTTCCGTAGAAATATTTTTGGAGGAACAAATGATTTTGATAAATTTAAAAACCTGCTTTGTCTAAGTGGTCGTTGTTCTGTATCTTTGATGATGTTCCACAATATTTACAACACTGGAAATCCTTGTGCTTCTAGTCCGTATACTATTCTATCTATATAGCTACAGAAAAGCGAAGGCCCTACTTTTACTTCTTTACTTCTCTCTTCAGTGTATATAACCATTAGACGGTTTGATTTCCGTTGTATAGTTTTGATGAATGATTGGAATTGACGACTTCGTTTCTTTTGTTCTCAGGTTTGTTTACTCCTGGCTGTTGCCACCTGCAAGGCTGGCTACGCTGGAGGATACTCCAACGAGGTCTCCGGTGAAGGACAAGGCCTCGAAGGCTACGATTTATCTGGAGGGCAAGGCCATACGCTCGCAGTGGCATCACAGGGACACGACTTTGGTGGACATCAATTTGGCGGTGGCCAAGACTTTGGCGGCCAGCAATTCGGCGGTCATGATTTTGGCGGACAGCAATTCGGCGGTGGACATGGAGGAGGTCAGATCCTGGAAGAAAGTCACGGACAAGGTTTCAACGGAGGTGATTCGTACCTTCAAGCCGCTCAGTTGTCTCACGATGGGGGCCAAGGAGGACATGGTCAAGGAGGACACGGTCAAGAAGGACATGGTCAAGGAGGAGACGACGAAGGTCAGCACATCCAAGTCCAATCCTTCACTCTTCAAGACGCTGGCGAAGAATACGGACAGGGACAGGATTTGGGTGGACATATCCACGACTTGGGCCCTCAGTACCACGGTTTTGGAGGCCAACAAGGCTACGGAGGCCAACAAGGCTTCGGAGGACACGGCGGGTTTTCTTCTGAAGGACAAGATTTTACTCATGGTCACGCTTTCCCTGTTGGCGAACATACTGACGTCGAAAGCCCCGTCGAAGTTCCTTTGTACAAGCACGTCACTTACCCAGTTCATAAGCCAATACACGTCAACGTACCCAAGCCTATCCTGATTGGAGTACCTCAACCTTACCCCGTGAAAGTTCCCGTCCATAAGCCCGTCGCTGTTCCTGTTGAGACTGAGATCTCCATTCCTATCGAAAAACCCGTACCTTACCCCGTAGTAAAACATGTACCTTACCCAGTTGAAAAACACGTCCCTATTAAGGTTGAAAAGACCGTCACCGTTCACGTACCCCAGCCTTACCCCGTCAAGATCCCGGTCTACAAAACCATCCACCACCACAAAGACCATCACTAAACCCAGTGCCAAATTGTTGTATTGTTGTGTTGTTGTAAATATGTTGTTGATTAATTTTAAGTCATTTTCAACTGTCTTCATGTTGTAGTTGATTTATTTATTGTGTAATTGTTGTTACGATTGTTATTGTTGATTGTTATAAAAAATGTGACATTTTAAATTTATGGATTTGATTTATGCTTCGATTAAGTGCCCAGCCGAGCTAGATCCTCCAAGGATTTATCTCTACGTTACTAGCGTAAAACTTAAAAAAAAACTTGTTGTATATTATGCCTAGAAACCCTTTTTCAACATCATGTCATATTGGGGTGTTGTGGTAGCGTATAAGGTTATGATGCTGTGCTGTTTTATTGACAGCATCTATCTTGGAAGAGTTAGATCTTGTCTGGTTAGTGAATCCGTGTAATCGATCGTCGATAGAATGGAACAGTCTATATCTATCGACAGTTTTCTACCATACTGCTGGAAAAATGGTTCTTCAAACGAACTACAGTTTTTGAAGATTTGCTTTACTGAGACTGTTCTATAATATCTTTCTCCACCGCAAAATTTCATGTTATACTTAGTTTGCCAATTTGTGGTATCCAATCTACTAGATTACACGAAACCTATTACACATGAGCTTAATAAGGTGAAATTATTAAGCTCATACGTAATAGGTTCTCTGCATTCCAACTTACTACTTTAATACAAGGCATTAATTTAAAACAGGTTCATATTTTTTGTAGACTGTAATTGATATTATTAAAATGTTTTTCTAATAGATTTCACTAAATCTAAACATAATTATAAGTGTGATTTAGTCATCTGAAGACCACGATATTGAGTTACTAACTACAACAAACTACAATGACTACTTAGCCTACTACACAAAAAAAAACCAAAAGGATTGTATCCAGACCGATGTCTACAGACAATCCAAATTCTCAAACCCACTACCAGTCCGCAGCGTACCCAACATGCTGGTGGCATTGAGTTACTTGTATATGGTATTAACATAAAACATTTTGCGTTGTATTGGTAAACTCAAATTGCCCTCTAGCTTTTAACATCTCGAGATTTCGCGTGATTTGTACCCATAACTTTGATGATCGAAGCGTACTAGCATATTAATTTCAAAGCAATTTTAGGGGAACAGACCAGACCCCACCACATCTCATTTACAAGAACACAATTCCGCTGTAAACGTTATATAATTTACGACTTCCCTGAGAATAATTCTTTGAGTAAACACCGGAACAGGACGGAACCCGCGGAAGGCGCTTTGAAGGAAATTAATTTTCCCTACGCTCGGTGGGGTGACGTTTTGTTATTGCATCTTGTCTACTGCGGAACTCTGAAAGATAGGTCGGATGGAAGTGGTAACACGGTACATGATAATTTGTTTTCGTAGAATTTCTCTATTTGAGCAATTCTGTACTTGGCACCGGCGACAATGATAAAATGAATAGACGGGAAATAAGCGCACGGATTTTGAAGACTATACGTTGAGCGCCAGCTCTCCTCTCGCGTCAGTCATACTCTGTCTTTGCGACATGCGAGCCGTACGATACGACAATACAAACTTCTAAAGTAAAACTAAGTAAGTTCGTATAGACTGAGTGGCCAGCCCTAGTGTCAGAGTTAATGTGCCGCCCGAAGGCCTCACACATGGCTGACGGTTGTTGTTATAGAAACTAGAACAAACAACCGGGACCAACAATTTAACGTGTCATCCGACCCACGGTAGCGCTCAGAAATAAATGCCACTCACGGTCACCCATCCGAAGACTGACCGGACCGTCCGTTGCTTAACATCGGTGACCGTTTAGAATCACCTAGACAAGCTACGCCACGAGCGCTACAAACTTCTAATACATGTACAAGTGTTCTCTTTTTGTCATGCAGTAATTAGATTCGCTATCTCTATTTTCTGGCAAAAGTAAAATGCAAACTTTTAGCTAGGTATGCTTGATTGTCTTGTCTTGATAATGTTGATCGATTTGCAAGCGCTGGGCCCGTCCATTACATTATCACTGACGCTGCTTGGCACGATATCTACTAGTCCGCCACTCTTTGGCAATACCTACATGAAATATATATCATCATCACTGCTGGACCTGGGTTGGGTATATCCCAACACTGCACCCAGAACCACCGGAGGTCGGGCAGCAGCGTCTAGGTTAACGTGGTGAGCGTCCTGCGATACCGAAGCCACTTGCCAAGCGTGGAGATTAGCGGTGGATCTTCTGGCTGATGATGACTGCTGGACATTGGCTTCTCCTAAGACACACCAGCTCAGCCAGATCTTGCTCTTTCTGCTTTCTACTACTGCTATAACTGAAATACGTAGAACTTCACTCCATCGAGTCGAGAGGATTTGCCGATAGATTTGCCGATTCGCGGTCTCTATCTGGAATACCTACGTCTAACCCAGGTTGTCGGTTCTGCAACTGATTTGAGCAGCCCTCTACCACTTCAGCTTAGTAATACACTGAGCTATATTGGTGATATTAATTCTGTGGCGAATTATATTAGATATATTGCTTCATTCGTTCTTTAGCGCTCGTGGCGTAGCTTTATAGGTGATTCTAAACGATCACCGATGTTATGCAACGGACGGTCCGATCGGTCTTTGGACGGGTGAGCGTGAGCGGCATTTATTTTTGAGCGCTGCCGTGGGTCGGATGACACGTTAAATTGTTGGTCCCGGTTGTTTGTTATATGTTTTTATAACAACCGTCAAGCAATGTCAGATGTCTTCGGGCGGCACATTAATTCTGACACTAGGGCTAGCCACTCAGCCTATACGAAGTTACTTACTTTTTATGAAAGGTTAGACAGGTAGACTGAGTGACTGACAAATCATAGACTTGTTATTAGAATCCCATTAGAAATGTTTTTTGGTACGGAACCCTAAAAAGCCCCGTAAGGTTGTCAGCAATTATCATAGTTTGCAGCAACGAATCAAGCCACAAAATTGCGTCTCGTCTCACCACCTCACGACCTCGTGACTTCAATTTGTTTTTGACACTTATAGCTGTAATGACTTCCTTGTTTTTACCCGAATATGCAGGTTACGATTTCATGTTAAGTTACGTCGTATCACCTAAACTAGCGGTTCTTTGAACAATTAGGCCTCGCCAGTAAATAGCGGCATCCTCCTCGTCAGCCATAAGACGTTCACTGCTGGAAGAAGGCCTCCCAATAGAGAGGTACAAATGGTGGTGGTATAGGATAAATACCGGCATAAGAAGTAAGTTACCCGTATATAAGTAAGGTATCTATAGTAAGTTAGTATCGTAAGTTCGCCTAGTGGTAAACGTCACGCCTGCCACTAACAGTAGCAGTGCTAAAATTGTGGACTTGCGAACACAATCCTGCGCTGTACTGCACTGCGCTCGGCACCCTGAGATATTAGATGTTAAATCTCTTCATACCCAGTAATTTTTCTGGTAACATTGCCCTTCAAACCGGAACACAGTTATGCTTGCACACTACTGCTTGGCGGTTGAATAATTGGCAAACGTGTGGTACTCAGCAGTAGAGTCCTACCACTACAAAAAAAGTTAAACATTATCTTAAATTTGAATCTGAGATGTTAAAAGTTTGGGCTTATTAAGTTTTTAAAGTGGCATATTGTATACAGTATTATATTTTTTTCTCTGTCGTCATCATTATTGACAGTTTATTCAACCCATTGACGGGCATAATCCTGCTCTTTTTCGCCATTTTTACGATTGGTAGGCCACGTGATTTGACCACAGCTAACTTAATGTTATAGACGAAGTAGTGCATGTCAATCTTCCCACTGATTTGTATAAATATCGCATACTGTACAGTACCTCACCTTTGGCTGTTATCAACCCAGCGGCCGCGGAATGAGGGGGTAGAATCGGGTCAGAGGCCCCCCTTTAAATTAAACGAGTTCTGTGACCCCTCCAATTTTAATACCTGGTAACGAAGGTTTCTCTGTTTGCCCCCGTCTGGAGTACTTCCACGGTCCCTGATTCAACCGTCAAGCAGTAGTTTGCAAGCATTATTATGTTTCGGTTTAAATGGCCACGTTACCAGAGAAATTACTGGGCATGAAGAGATGTGACATCTAATTTTAGGAGGGCGAGTGCAGTAGGCAGTGCGGCGCAGGATTTTGTATGCAAGTTTACAGTTCCGGCACTGCTACTATTATGCACAGGCGTGATGTTTACCACCAGGCGAACAACCCGCTCGTCTTGTCACTCCATAGCATAATAATAATAAAAAATTACTGTTTACAGAGAGTCTGGTCAACTTTGGGTCATTTACATTTACCTTTTTTTATTTTTTTATATACCTACATTTTTTTTTTTTGAGTGGTAGGACTCTACTGCAGAATCCGCCTGGGGAAGTATTTGCCAGTTATTCAATTGCCAAGCAGTAATGTGCAAGCATTACTGTGTTCCGGTTTGAAGGGCAATGTTACCAGAAAAATTACTGGGTATGAATTGATTTAACATCTAATATCTCAGGGTGACGAGCGCAGTGCAGTGCGGCGCAGGATTGTGGTCCCAAGTTCACAATTCTAGCACTGCTACTGTTAGTGGCAGGCGTGACGCTTACCACCAGGCAAACGTCTTGCTCGGTTCGCCAATAGACAGAATTAAAAAAAAACTACAAAAAAAAGTTTAATAAAGCTATCGTATCTAGTATATTAACATGCGTGTTGCTATCAGACGTAGGTATTTAGGAAGCACGTACGTTTTCTCCTACGGCTATATGTACTACCTATTGTAATGTAGACTGGACTGACTAGAAAGCTATTTGGGTTAGGATTGGGTTAGGCTATTCAATTAAAATTCTTCGACAAAACTTCTTAGCTCCATTTCACTATCTCCAAAATGTTATACCTACTTAACTTTCAATTAAAAACTGATGATCACAAAGTTAAAAAATAAAGAACTTTCATACAAAAGCTTTCACCCATTTTTACCCTCTTAGGGATTGAATTTCGAAAAATCTACGCATCAAGACAATTACACCCTCCAAATTTCAAGTCTGTGCGGTGATCGCACCGGTTTAGGCTATGCTTTGTCTGTCAGTCAGTCAGTCAGTCAGGACGGGACTTTGGTTCTTACCCTTCATCACAGATAAAATAATAGTACTACGTACAGAAAGTTAATTCCGCAAAGGAATTGAAATAAATAAGGAGTCTATCTACTAGGCAATAAAGTAGCAATTCAACTCGCACAGCGCTGGATACCGCTCGCTATATTCACCTAGATATACCGCTCTCTTTCTTTCACGTATGCTTAATTACGTGCGACGAGGCTAGCGTGCGGGCGGCGACTGACTGGACTGACTTCTGCCTTGCATTGTCCTCCCGGACGGAGCGCCGGCCGAACATACCTAAACTGCGGAGTGTCACCCCCTGCCTTCATCCACATTCGTAACTAAAAGTTCATAACTAGCTACGAAAACAGAAATGTTCTTCGTTGTTTCATAAACTAGTAATAAAACAAGTTTTTTTTTTCGTTTCATAATTAGGTACGTATGCTTCCATTTTCATTACCCTGACACTTACAAACAAAACTCAGCAAAAACCTTTAATAACTGTCCCATAACCAGTTATTAATCATATTGTATTTTTTTGTAAATGTTGTTATGTAATCCGAATAAAAATAATTTATAGTATTATATAGATTATAGTACAGATCCCTTTTTGCTTAAAGTATGTTTGTATAACGTAATTCGTTACTGATATGCATACGTTTTAAGTTTATTACAAAGTACCTAACCCAAGTAGACTAAAATTATGTAACAAGATTCAAACCTAAACTTTCAGGGCCTTATTAACTTATACATGATTATTGTTTTTGTAGTGTTAGGACTCTACTGCAGAGTACGTCCGGGGAAGTACCACACCTTTGCCAGTTATTCAAGCGCCAAGCAGTAGTGTGCAAGCATTACTGTGTTCCGGTTTGAAGGGCAATGATATCAGAGAAATTACTGGTGCAGAGATTTAACATCTAATATCTCAGGGTGACGAGTGCAGTGCAGTGCCGGTGCAGGATTGTGTTCGCAAGTTCACAATATTAGCACTGCTACTGTTAGTGGTAGACGTGACGTTTACCATCAGGCGAACGTCTTAGTCGTCTCGTCACATGATTGTATTTAAAAAAAAATGTAATTCGTTACTGGTACGTTTACGTTTTAAGTTAATTACAAAGTACTCGTACCTAACTTAAGTATAGACTAAAATAATGTAACAAGATTCAAACCTAAATTTCCAGGGCCTTAATAACTTATACATGAAAAATGTTGTGAGTGTGTAATGTGTATGTTATCGTCTTAGTAATACTTATCGCATAGGTACTATCTTGTAAAGTAGCTTTAACAAAGATTGCACGAAACCTAATAAAGAAAAAAAAAACATTTTCCCGATTTTCCTCTCCTTTACCTTTAAAACTTTGAATAAAAGTTTAATAAGCCTTTTAATTCTTCCGGATTCACTTGAAAACTTTTAATTGACCGAAGAAGGTATACAAAGGTCGGATTGTAATGGTTAACCATGAATAATGAACAGCAGACCATTAACGGTAGAACTTTTGCTGTAGAGGAAATCTGAAAACGCAATTCGCTTTGCTAAGGTCTCCTTACCTCTGTTGTTCTAATCATTGTTTTTGTTAAAATGGTTATGTTTTCTGTGTCAAGAATAGTAGATTGTTTACCAAGGGAGGAAACAACTATTTTTAAGGTGCGAGTGTTTCTTTGAATCCAGAGCGTAGCGAGTCCTTTAGAAAATTATATTTACAATTTAAAACGATCAAGCCCTCTCTTATTTTAATCAAACCACCACTTTACCAATAAATTGTAATAATTATATTAAGAAATGAGACACAAGCAACACGAAACCAAACAACAAAACACGACCCTAACAACCATAACCATAACCTAAACACGAGGTATATGTCAAAATTAATTATTCCCAGACAAGGCTAGATAAGATTGATAAATCATTTAAAAATAACTGTATGCGATATTAAAATATTTTTCATCACACTTGCTCGTAAATTGGATCTTATTGCATCGGTTTTATGCTCATAATCCAAGCTATTATGCACGCGTGCTTTTTACTTTATATTACGCCACTTGTGCTATAATAGGTAAAACCCGGTAAAGTCAAGTTTGTACGTGACTGCAATTAGACGTATGTATATGAAGCACTCTTAATATAGCCGGGTAATACTTACAGTTTTTTTGTAATACCAACAAAGAGTTCTTATGCCGCTGAAGTAAATGTCAACCTGCGCGCGCATTGCTGGTTTGGGCGCCATTTTCCGCAAATGTTTGTTGACGTTTTCGCTGTGTGGTTGATTAATATCAAAAAAAGATTGTTTTTTCCTCGCAACTGTGATGAAAACAGTCGTATGGAACTCTTGTGCTATTAGTCATTACGCTCTCGGCTTCCTTATCGCGCTCGCCTGCGGCTCACGCGCATAATACCGCCTCTAGTGTAATGACCAACATAGCACACTCGTATCATAATGTACTATTACCGACAAGTTTAACTAGTTTAAATGAAACATCTTTCAAAGCAACGATAAAAATAATTTTACTTAAAAAGGTATATTATACTGTTGACGACTTTGTAAAGGACAAGCGTGCCTAGAAATCTATAACTAGATAATATTATAAAGAACATGACATTTTATTTAATACAATTATTATTGTGTAAATTATTATTATGTTAAATCTGACGTTCAAAAGTGTACCTAACTGTACCAAATTGAAAAATAAATGATTGCTTGATTGATCAATAGCGGCCTAAACCTAAAATAATCTCGATTCTCTTAGTCACTGCTTAAACTTCTCCGTCCTTTTCTAGCACGTGCAACTTCACGTCAGAGAGAAGATGGCAGAGCATCTTAAGCAGTGACTAACGGTTGAAAAGTTTTTTTTAGTAAGGCCGTAGATGTCATTGAGAGTATTATGTAGGTTATTAAGTTTTTTTTTAAATTAATTCAAGTGACGAGATGATAGATAGATGTTCGCCTGGTGGTGAACGCCACTCTTGCCCTTAACAGTTAGCAGTTATGTGCCATCAACTTATGTGCCAGAATTGTGAACTTGCGAATATGATCCTGCGCCGCATTGTACTGCGCTTGTTTCCCTGAGATATTATATATATATATATAATGTCCCCCCCCCCCCAATATATATATATATATATTGGGGGGGGGGGGGGACATTTATTACACACAGCGCCATCTAGCCCCATACTAAGCAAAGCTTGTATTATGGAAACTAGATAGCTGATGAAATTCTTATATACAATATTAGATATAAGATAGATAGAGATGGTTTAGATATTTTTATTATTATTAGATGTTAAATTACTGGGTATGACCCAGTAATTTTTCTGGTAACATGGACCTTCAAACCGGAACACAGTAATGCTTGCACACTACTGCTTGACGCTTGAATAATTGGAAAAGGTGTGCTACTTCCCCAGGCAGACTGCAATAGAGTCCTACCACAACATTTTTTAATCATAATATGTTATTTTGTAAATTGTGTCATACGAGTATATTAATTTATATTTATCAGAAGTGGTTACGTTTCCTTTCACCTTAGTTAGATGTGACCAGCGACGATGATAACGGAATGGACAGGCCCAGTGCTTTCAAATCGATCAAAATTAACAAGACAACACAATCAAGCATACCTAGCTACAAGTATGCATTTGCCGGAAAATAGAGATCTAATCTTTGACGCCTCGTCAATACAGTAAACATCTTGTATCAATACTCCGTACAGAATTTTCAATTATAAGTTCAATATTGATCTGATAGGTATAAAAGTTTGTAAGTGTATTGTGCTACAATCAACCTATTTGTATCTAAACTCTGTGTATAAATTCAGTGCGATAATTTTGGTAAAAACATAGTAAATAATTTCTGCCACGAATCTATCAGTGTGAAGTTGCTACAGGAGTTACCGCAAACGTGCACAGTATTTTCGCGGTTGCGCTCTGCACATAACCGCGAGAATCGCTTGCGCCTGGAGTTAAACGGTTGCGAAGCATCTTTGTGACGTGTTGCCCAAGTCTAACGCTACAGAAGTGCCACTGGGTCGTCGTATACTAAGGTTGTCTCTGGGAGGCAAAGTTTTTTGATAGTTAAGTTGTAAATTTTTCTCAACTGTCATCATCATCATCATGCCACCAACTAAGTGTGCCGGGTGCATGAAATTCGCGAAAGAGTCAACCAGCGTTAAATGCTCATCAGCCGCTTGTGATAAATCTTTCTGTTCCCAATGTATAAACGTTAGCTCTCTTACCCCAGAACGAAAAAAGGTGTGGATGTGTCCTGAATGCTGTGCCACTCAGAAAAAAGGTGGAGACAACAGTCTCACACCGGTACGGAGTGCCCCAGAGAATGGTAGCAACCGTAAAAAGTCGGACTCGACAGATAGCGATGCGATCCAACTTACAGAGCAGCTGCGAGCATTGACTCTTCGATTTTCTGCGGTCGTGTCTAAGCTGGACGACGTGACTCAGTCTCTTTCCTACAATAACGAGAAATTAGATGAAATGATGCTGAAGTGGGACGCTGTGGATGAGCGTTTAAAGTATTTGGAGAAGAGAGATAAGGAGGTTAATACCTTACAAGCTACGGTGATGCAGCTACAAAACGAAATAAAAACTCAAACGCAATACAATTTAAGAAATGAATTTGAAATAGCGGGTATTTCTGAAAATGTTTCGGAAAATTTATATCATACCGTCTTAGTAGCTGCGAAGAAGATAGGCATTGAGCTAGCAGACACGGACATAGATTGGGTGGCCCGTGTGGGTCCACGCCGCCCGCCTATAACAATGAATCTGCCAGAGGATGGTGATAAAATGCCTCGAACGATAGTTGTTCGTCTCCTCCGTCGCACCAAGCGCGATATATTCGTAAAGGCCGCCAAATCAAGGAAAAATCTTAGCAGCGCAGATCTAGAGGTACCCGGTGTTGATCGTAAAGTCTTTTTTAACGAAAGATTAACCAAGGAAAACAGAATTTTGTTTCGTGACACGCGAGGTCAAGCAAAGCAACTTGGATATGCCTTTTGCTGGTGTAACCAGGGCAAAATCTACGTCCGGCAGCGCGAAGGGAAAGCGTCCTTGCTCATACAATCTCACAAGGATTTGGAACGTCTACTCCCCACCTCGGATACCGCCGGAACATAGATATGATTTCTGTTTTTGCAAAGCTATCTATAGTTTTTATTGTATTTTAACTTTTGGGTTTACATATTATAACGTAAACAAAGCCACATCCGTTACATTTATCAACTGCAACTTAAGCCTTAATTTTGTATGTCATTATAACCAGATCTTATTGCACTTGCTTTCACGAGCTAACCCTGTTTTTGTAAAACAGTCAATTATTATAGCACCTCACACTCATATCAAACCGTACAATTGTTTCGAAATTTTTATAGCGAAATCTATTAACTATGCACCTAAAAATTTCTGTAAACTCTTGGCTAAATATTATAGGGTCCTGATGTTTTTATTGTTGTATGATCTAGTTCGTGTATCAGCATTAGGTATTTATATTTTGGATAAAATTGCCACATGGAAATGATGTTCGCCGACGATTTGGGATCAGAGTTAGACGCTATTAATGTCAAGTGCTTGTCTTTAAATGACTTGGATACTTGTAAACAGATCTTTGCACCGAGTCATAACTTTAAGTTACTCTCACTAAACATTAGGAGCATTCAGTGTAACTTTAACAAGCTGCTTGTTGCCTTAGCGCGTCTTAGCGTGCCGATGGATGTTTTGATTTTAACAGAGTGCTGGCTGACTGATTCTACGATTATCCCGCAATTACAAGGCTACAATTCATTCAAAACGGAAAATAATATCAACCAAAATGGAGGAGTAGTTGCGTATGTCAGGGATGTTTGGTCAGTGGTTGCCTCTGAACCAGCCTTGAGTGAGGCAAACTGTTTGTACATTCAGATTGCTAATACTATCAATATCCTTGGAGTTTACCGTTCGCCATCTTTTAAGAAAATAGAATCTTTTCTTTCTTCTCTAGAAATTTTCTTGGCTAAAATAAATAGGCTGCCGTTCATAATGGCTGGTGATCTTAATGTTAATATAATGGATAATGCAGGTGACGAGACAAGCCTTGAGTATCAGTGTTTCATGGGTGAGCATGGACTTTTACCAGTTATTACACAACTTACCAGAAAATCGTCCTGTCTCGATCACATTTATGTAAAGAACATAATTAACATTGAAACTCTACTTGGAATAGTCTGTCAATCTGTAATTACAGATCATTACCCGGTCATAGTTGGTGCATGTTTCACTTCTCCAAAACCTCCCAGGCCAACTCGTTTTACAATAAAAAGGGATTTTGAGGCGATTAAGGCCGATCTAGCGAAACTCGACTGGTCTGTTATTTGTGATATGAATAATATTAACATTGCTGTTAAAGATTTCACAAAACAACTCACGGAAGTTATAAATAGACATAGTAATCGTATCAAAATCAGCAGAACTAGGTACAACTTAAAACCTTGGATAACTCCGGGGTTAATGCGATGCATGCGTCATCGGGATCGTCTTCACAAACGTGCAAAAAATGAACCGGATAACATAGTTCTTCAGATTTCTTATAAAAGATATCAAAATTTTTTTGTAGATTTATTAAGGAAAGTAAAAAATAATCACGAAGAAGAAGAGTTAAAAGAAAATAGAAAGAATCCAAAGAAGCTTTGGCGTTCGATAAAAAATATTTGTCTTCTAAATAATATCAACAAAGAATCTTCAGAATTGCTTAACTTAGAAGGATGCGACAACGTTGAACAATCAATTTCACTGACAAATGATCACTTTTCCACCGTCGGCCAAAGATTGGCAGCTAAAATTATCTCTGGTCTTCGTAGAGATGAAACCGACTTAGCAAAATCAGTCCGTATTACCAAGTCCCCTTCGAATTCTTTTTTTCTTTCTCCAACTGACCACGAAGAACTCGAAACTTTAATATTAAACCTGCGGAACGATAAAGCCCCTGGTATTGATGGTTTCAGCAATTCTCTTATAAAATATGTCAAAAATGAAATAATAATACCACTCACGTACATTTTTAATTTAAGTCTCGCGAGTGGAACCTTTCCACATGATTGGAAAATCGCTTCAATATGTCCCATTCATAAAAGTGGATCCAAGTACTCACTAGACAATTATAGACCTATATCACTCTTAGGGGTCTTTTCCAAATTACTAGAAAAAATTGTTAATAAACGTCTTGTAAATTACTTGGAATCAAACAATTTGATCTCATCGAAACAATTTGGCTTTCGAAAGGGAAAAAGCACTGAAGATGCTGTGACACTTCTTACAAATGTCGTATCGTCGCATTTAGATAACCAAGAGCACTGTGTTGGTATCTTCCTAGATCTTGCAAAGGCCTTTGACACTGTCTCTGTTCCTATTCTCTTGAGAAAGTTAGAAGGTATGGGGGTTCGAGGTATTGCATCAGACTGGTTTAAAAGCTATCTAACGGAACGGAGACAGTGTACAAGGATTTTCCAGACTATCAGCAACCCACAGTTTATTCATTTTGGTGTCCCGCAAGGCAGCATACTTGGGCCCACGCTGTTCATCTTGTATATCAACGATATACACAATGTGTCAGTTAAAAATGCAGAAATTCTCTGCTACGCGGATGATACGGTAATTGTATTTCACGGCCCCTCATGGCCCGAAGTATGTTCCTCTGCTGAACAGGGTATGGCCCTGATTTCTCGTTGGCTGCAGCAGAATCTACTTACATTGAATACTAAAAAAACAATATACATATGTTTTCATAAGACTGCTGCCTCAGCCCCTAAGTTAGCTACTAGTATTAAAATTCACGACAGCATGTGCAAGATGAATTCGTCATGTCCCTGTGACCCGCTAGCCCGTACTAAAGTTTTTAAATATCTTGGAGTTCACATTGATGAAAATATTAGATTTAAATCACATATCAGCATCCTATCGGCACGTATAAGAAAAATTATAAACATAATGCGAAATTTGCGTATGGTTGCCTGCAAGGAAACCCTAACCGAGGTTTACTATGCATTATGCCATTCTTTGATAACATATTGCATCACATGTTGGGGCAGTGCCGCAAAAACACACTTGATACAAGTTGAAGTAGCACAGCGGTCCGTTTTAAAAGTGATGCTTCGGAAACCCTTCAGGTACCCAACTTCTAAATTGTATGAAGAAGCAGATGTTCTGAGTGTACGCCAACAATTCATTTTAAGTACCACACTGAATGCCCATAAGTATCTGTTAGCCTCTCCAGAATACGAATCCTTAGTTAACCGCCGGGTATATAAAATACCGTTATGTGCAGTTAACACTTCTTTTGCTCATCGTTTTGGAGATTTCGCTAGAACATTTGTATATAACGCAGTGTCAAAGTGCTGTGACATTAAAAAGAAAAGGGTTAATGAAGTAAAATACATCGTTCGGAAATGGCTTAAAACGTTAACATATGAAAAAACAGAGAATATCATAAAAATTATATCTTAGACCAAAATATTATTAGTTAAAATATTACCTTTTTGATTCTTTTTGTAATTAATTATTTTAAGGTTTGTACTAACCGAATCAATTTTGTTTCATTAGAATAATTTATCTCTTTTTGTTTGCTGTTTTGTCAATGAGGCTTTATTAAATATTATTGTTTCCGGATAACCCGGTTTCCTCGATACAGGCTTGCCTGGAAACCAATAGACAAACTTCTTTTCAATTGTTTAGACTTTATTTTGTAGTAACTTTAAATGTTTTAAAATTTAAATGCTCAATTAGATAATAATTTAGCCCCAAGTTTGAACGTGGATTGTCTTCGGTGCGGCTAATCTGTCTGTTGTCGTTTCCTTTCTTTCAAATTTTTAACTTGTTGCTTATTGACAAGAGACGGATGTTTCTTCGCATCCGATCCGGATGATATTCCGCGTTTATTAACAGCTTATGTTTAGATTTTTCGTTATTAGTGTCTAAATATTAAGCTTTTGATTTAAATAAATTATTAAATTATTATATAATCTAATTACTGCATGACAAAAAGAGAACACATGGACATGTATTACAAGTTTGCATTTTCGTATCGTACGGCTCGCATGTCGCAAAGGCAGAGTATGACTGAAGCGAGTGGAGAGCCGGCGCTAAACATATACGGCCTTACTTAAAAAAACTTCTCAACCGTTAGTCACTGCTTATGATGCTATGCCATCTTCTCTCTGACGTGAAGTTGCACGTGCTAGAAAAGGACAGAGAAGTTTAAGCAGTGACTAAGAGAATCGAGATTATTTTAGGTAAGGCCGTAAGTTTTCAAAATCCGTGCGCTTATTTACCGTCCATTCATCTTATCATTGTCTCTGGGTGTGACCACCAAATTGCCTAAAGAAAAAGAGCTAACTTTTATTTAACCCTATTTTTCCGAATCTTCCCTAGACTGTTCTTTGTAATGTTTTACGCCCTTTACACGATCTTTATCCGTAACTTCTTACACGCCCCGTCTAACCCTATGCGTGTATTTATTTCATCCCTTGTTTTTGTTGCCATAACAACTCACTAAATTAAACTAGGTACATTTATTACCAGTTTGCGGAAAGAAGAGAAATAATATAGGGGTGGCTGTATATTCCTCATTTGGTTTTGCCGACGCGGGTTAAATTCATACACAGGGTGACATTGAATTCATTGGTTAGCGTGCGGGCGGCCACTGACTTCTGCCTTGCATTATCCTCCCGGACGGAGTGCCGGCTGAACATACCTAAACTGCGGTACCCTGGTAAAAGTGCCTCAGAATCGTGAACTCGTAAGTTCAATACCGGGCCTGTACCAACTAGTGCATTAGAATTTACGCGCTAGTTCAAGTGCTCAAACCCACTACCAGTCGGTAGCGAACCCAGCAGGCTGGCAGCATTGAAGAGAGCAAAATGCTGGTGTTTATTTGGCCCTACGCATACGTGGCCTACGCATGCACCTGGGTAAGTCCTAAAACTGCATCCAGAACCACCGGAGGACGGGCAGCACCGTCCTCGCTGTTAGCGGTGGTGAGCATTCTGCGATCACCAAGCCACCTGCCAAGCGTGGGGATTGTGGCAACCCCTCCCTATTAAGGGGGAGGCCTTCGTCTAGCAGTAAATATGCTAATGATGTGATAAGTGGTAATGCTCATGCTCATGCTTAGGGTTTTCATAATGTATAGGGCCAAATCCGGAACGATAATATTCGCGAAAGAACCAAAGTCACCGACATAGCTTGCGGGGTTTTCAAGTTGAAGTGGCGCAGGGCAGGCCACATTGCTGGAAGAACTGACAACCGATGGAGAAGAATGGTTCTTGAGTGGTGACCGCGAACCGGAAGACGCAGCATAGGAAGGCCTCCCACTAGGTGAACCGACGACATTGTAAAAATCGCGGGCAACCGGTGGATGCAAATGGCAAGTTATCGTACAGTGTGGCGGTCTAAGGGCTGATGATGATGATGATAATAGGGCCAAATAAACGCCAGCATTTAGATCACATAAATATTATCTGTCGCAGAAGGCAGCTCTGCGACAGATAATATTTATGTGATCTAAATGACAATCTTAATATGTTAATAATCTTAGACATGTTTGTTTTAGAGTTGAGACTCTGAATCTGCACGTAGCTTATGACGTCACCAGACTCCATGGAAATAGGGTAGATGGCTGATGTTTATATCGTTGAAACCAATAGCTTTGATGAAGAATTTAAGTAAATATAATATGTTTATTGAAAAATAAATGTGTATCAGTTATTAATGTTCTGATATGAAAACTGACGTGGTTTTGACACATTTTAGTCGGAGTATCCGATTTAATTAAACGTGAGTATTCCCGTATAAATAAAACAAAAATGTTCTGATACATAAGCGTTTAAACTTTTTGGTAGAGAAAGCTCTGTCCCTTTCCCTCAAAACAAAAAATTACGTCACGCCTCTGTGCGCCATACTTGTCAGTATAGAATTGATATGGCGTACAGAGAAGTGACGTCAGAATCTCCTCTCTGTCTAGCATGATATTAAAATGCTTATAAATTGCTTATTTTAGATTAGATTTTCATTTTGTTTTCATTAATCAGCTATATTTATAAGCCACATTAGGACATTTATATTTATAGGACAATAAAAAAAACCAGTCATCTAGCCTATTCAGTCCGTTCCGGAATATTCCAGAAAAGTCTCATCCCTCAATAATAATGCCATATTTTTTTCACGAGCCGCGTAATAAGTCTCGTGTATTTTTTGTTTACAAACTAAGATATATTAGATGCTTTGTTTACGGATATAAAGAAGATACATTATTTACTTGTTTTAATGGGGGTTTGAAACCGTGGTAGATTAATGGGACACCGCTAGATTCGGAATGGTGAGGCCGTGTCAATGAGTTCTTTGGAGTTAATGTACAGATTTACATACCACCAGTGCCGTAAATAGCTTTTATGCGCCCGGTGCGAGCTTCTGTTTCTATGATTGCGCCCTTGAAAATAAAAATATTCAAAACTTGGTCGAGGGATCCTGGACCAAGTCCGAATGATGAAAATATTCAGAATGGCGTCGGAAACTTCCAATTCAAATTTCGGCTCCGTCTTTGTCATCTTGAACGTAGATGAGTGGGACGGATAATGTGGATCCGAACGGAAACCTTTCCGATGGAGTTGTGAATAAGGCTGCTGGTCTGGTAATTTTTGCGCGCCTCCAGGACGAGCGCCCGGTGCCTGTGCACCGACGGTAATGCCCTATTTACGGCACTGCATACCACTGACTTTTCGCTGAAGGAAATCATATTTTTTTTATGTATGACTGATGCCGTTTGCCTCAGATGGCCTTTACAGCGTCACCGGACTTTAGGCAAGCGCAAATGGCGCTGGGCCTAGTTTAGGTTAAAGGCGACTAGCTCAAGGGTACCTCAGACAGTACGAACCTCGGCTTGGCCGTCGCCGGGAGTGTGGTCAGACTTGCCCTGGCACCCCAGAAGGGGTATGCCCTGGGGCCCTAGTAGGTTGATCTGGTTGACTATTTGGAGAGAATTTAACCGATCTTCTGACAGATCTGGGGAGTCCTAGACCTCGCCGGCGAGGTCGGTGCGTGTTTGTATGCCTCTGGAAACCGGCGCCTATACCAAAAACGGAATACCTGTTGCTAGGAGTGGTCGGATCGGGCGAGCCCAGCGCCGCCGAGGTGATGACGGCAGACGACGGAGGAGGTCGTCCGGGTCACCCAAGACGTATCTGGGGCGTCTACAGAAGGGGGGTGGGTCTGTCGTGTCTGTCGTATAGTTCGAGGCTTAGACTATGAGTGGATTGGGATGGTGAGGGGCCGCATCGAAATAGAAGGAAATCACCGTGAGGAAACCTGTACTTATAGGTATACGTCCGGACATGACCCTCAATGGGAATCAAATGCTACTACAATAGTAATAATATAATTGTATTGATAACAATAGTAATGGTTTAGCGGATAAGCAAAAAAAGCTTGTATAAGGGACAGCATCTATCTACTGAATGTCTATCACCCTCACACAAGAATCTTTTCACTTAAGGTCTATACAAACAACACCTCCTTATATAACCCTCTGGTCAGAATGTGTCGCCAATACAACGATATCCTAGTGGGCCATTATAGTTCGAAAGATATATTTAACTTTAAACTAACTAAATTTAAACGTGATATCTTGGACGTTTTAGAAAAACAGAAACAGCATCGATGAGTTGCTTGTTAACAACTACTTTTTCTTCTTTTTTAGTATGTTACCTGTCCTAACCGTAATCTTTTAAATGTTCATTTAATTATTATTTTTTTGAGTTGTTATAACTGCTTATGTTTAATTGCGTAATTACAATACTACTTAATGTTTGATTGACTTATACTCGTAGATGTAGGTACGTACTGCTTCTATGTTGTGTACACATTTATTAAGGAATGCAATCTAGAACAAATTATTTGTAACCTACACAATGCAAATGTAAAGACTGTATTCTGTTTTGTGTATCAAATAAATAAATGAATGAACACTCTAAAATAATGTACTTAGTTGTTTTTGCTAAGCAAATTATCATGTTTAGCATTCTAGAAGCTTTTAATGTCTTCCATGAAACCAGACCTGTGATGCTTAATTTTAATATTATCGCTTAAAACATGGTCAGTTTCCACTAAACCTGGACTAATGAGATAAACGAGGTGAACTTTTAAAATTAATTTTATCAAAAGAAAAACTTCCGCTCGCAGTGAATTATTCAAAGTTATGGTGATAAGATCCTGGCAACTTTTTAAAATTATGTTATGGCTGTGGTACACAGATTAACGTGAAGTTACCTGAAGGTCTATTCTAGTATTACTGAATTTTTTCTCTAAGGGTTTCTTTTTGTTTCTTTTTCCTAGGAGGAATATGGCGTCGCACTTTATGCTTTTGCCATTGTCAAGTATTTTTATATTAGGACAAGTGTTTTTTTTGTGTTTTTATATAATATCAGGTTTTTGATGAATTTCCAATCAAGTCAACTAAGTCACACTTAGTAAGTCGCAGTCAAGTCTAGTCATGCCCTAGTAAAGTCATGGCAACTTAACTACATACTTCTTCAGAGTTTTGGTAATAACACGTAAAGACACGTTTCACTACATTATTATCACTTATGATAATAATATTACTCTTGCGCGTAAATAAATAAAAATGGTGGCATTTTAATATATTAACAGTTGAAAAAATACTAGTTTTGGATAATAATACAATGCAGCGAAATATTTTTTTCACGTTCCCGCCAAAACTTCTTTCTAAGGTTTTGTTTCTTAGTTTGTCTTAAAAACTTATTTGAAAAAGAAGGAAAGATTATAGGATTATTTGGAAAGGCATTTTACAGTTCTGCAGTTTTAGGACCTGGGTATGTCCAAAACTGGATCCAGAATTACCGGAGGATGGGCAGCGGCGTCCTCTCGGTTAACGGCGCATTCTGAATTATCTAATCTCTAAGCCGCCTGCTGTGGGGATTATGGCACCCTCCCCCCTATTAAGTGGGAGGCCTGCAGCCAGCAGGACGGCAAGACGGCAGGACGGCAGGACGGCAGGACGTCCTCTGGCTGATGGTTGAGGCCGGAGTTTTCAATCAAATTACTTATTATGTTTAAAACTAGCTTTCACTTACATGATGATAATGATAAAAAGTAGCTTATATGTTATTCCGAGAAATAGGTAAGCTATATCATTTCCGAGTTTCATCCAAATCCGTTCAGCCGTTTTGGCTCGAAGAGGTAACAAACATGTACACGACTGACGGACTTATGGTTGTATAATATTAGCGTGATTATATAAGCGCAAAATACATTCAATACAAAATTTAAAATTTTATCTAATTGGAAATTTGACCACCGTTATTTAAACCCGATATTTTTGTGAATCTATTCTGCCGTAAAGCATTTTTTTAGGTTGCAGAATCGATATTGTAATGAATCCATTCTGACGTAATCAGCTAACAGAATCGCCCCTGAACTGGAATCTCCAGGGATAATCTTCACAGATTGGGGAAACAAACACGGATTAAAAGTTGCTGAACTTAAGGATTTATTTTTGATTGAAGCTGAGCCGAGAAAATATTAACTCTGTTTTCTTTCTTGTACTAACCACTTAGGATAAGATAAAGTAAACCAATTATATTACGGTAGTGTAAAATGGTGGAGAAAATCAATCTTAAACTTGCTACTCTATCAGTTTTTTAGGGATACATTTCCAAGAGTGAGATTTGAATTTGCGGTGGAACACGGCTACGTACCAAATTTTTCGGGTACGGCCCTATGCTCCACCTAGGTACTCCACCTGGGTGAAGCATGGAGTACTTACACCTTCTGTTGCTTCAACTACCAGTAAGTAGGTAAAGTCGAAAAAAAATATTTAAAAAAAACGAGTAAATTAAGTAAGTATACGTACAGTAAGTTTTTAAAATAATTAGTTCTTTTTTGCTAATTCAAAATGAACTAGGAAACCGTTAATAATATTTTAGCTAAGTAGTGTGAAGTGTCTGCTTAATAATGTGATATATCTATTTTATAATAGAAATAATCATGCTTGTACTAAAATATTATCAGTTGTAGCACGAGGACGTGTAAGTACTCCATGCTTCACCCAGTAGGAGAACCTAGGTGGAGCACGAGTCCGTACCCCTAATTTCTTCTGTCCATTGCTATTTTACTTTGTGAAGGCCGAACCATAAAACATATAAAATATTAATAGATTACTATCAATCTTCTAAAAGGAAATATTGTAAAATTGCTTACTGTGCTCTTTATTTATTGTAATACCGAAGTCCATTTGAAAAGGCCTGAACTATTCGTAACTGAATAGATTTGCATTTGATGAAATTCTCGTTTTGTCCGAGAACTCGCCGAAAGTCCGGTGTTACAGTACAACCGCTGGGCGTAACGTAATATTTCCGAATTTGAATAAAACCTGCATTTAGATCGAGTACCTACGAAATAAAAAGGGTTAGGGATGCGTTGCACATTGAATTTTATCGATGTTCTATTCCTTTAAAAAACTGTGTGCATATCTACTACGCTTTCATCTATAAAATAGTAATAATACCTCAAGAGGCTCTCGCTAGGCGGTTGGGTCAAGGGCCAGATACAAAAGGCAGTGGTCCTTGAAACGGCACGCATTGTTCAACCTCCTGAGGTTCCTCACTCTGCAGCCCTAACCACCGGCAGCTTGAGCCCTGCCCCGCTGCTGGCGGCACCCTAGTTTTTAAGTTTTTTATAATTTGTATTTTTAATATTTTATTCCTACATATTGTAAAAAACCTAATAACTAAGAATAGAATAAGAATAAGGAGTATAGGAAGGATAATAAGAATAGAATAGGAATAAGGAGAATAAGCTTTGGCTCCATAATTGTAGAACACACCTATTACGCACAAGCGTTTTTTGCATGCTTCCAATTATTTTCAACAACGTGCCTACTGAAATAAGAGTTGAGGATGATATCAACGTATTTAAATCAAAACTGACGTGGTTTTGACACTTTATTGTTTTGTATTCTACCAGCTATCTGGTTTCCATAATACAAGCATTCCTTAGTATGGGGCTTGATGGCGCTGTGTGTAATAAATGTCCCCCCAATATTTATTAATATTTATTTATTTATACGGAAACACTCACGTGCTAAGCAGGACGCAGCTGCACGCGCGTCGGGCTCTGTTTTCACTCTTTAAAAAGGTCACTGGATGTGATCGAAACTATAGATACAATAAAATAAATTAAACGTGAGTATTCCCGTATAAATAAAACATAAATGTCTAAAAGTATTGCTTTGCAAAAGTCACAAAATCAAATCATGTCTAACAAAATGTATTACATTATTATAAAGATAACCTTCAGATGAGACCTTTTAGTACATGTTGATCTCTCTCACAAATTTTCTGGTTGAGAAAGCCTACTATAGTATTGATGATTTCCTAAACGATAAAAAACTTAAGGTAGGTGGTTTTTTTATATTAAAACTTTAAACTTTGACCTAATTATGAAATGACATTGTGTGTAATTCTTACATATTTTATTTTTCATTTCATGTTTTTTATTATGCGTAGTAACATTAGTTGTTTTATTATGACTATATGGGCAAAACCTCAGATGTTGATATATATTCCTAATTTAAATTTACCAATTTACCTTCTATAGGTACAGTTACTTGCATGCTTCAACAGCGAAAATAGAGTCCTTGCCTATTTTATAATTTAAGATCACAATTGATTGTTAACCTATATTGACAGGATTAAATGAATAAATGAAAGAATTAAAATAAATAAGTGAATAATCATTTAATATAAATAATTATGATTTTACTCATTTTTATTTTATTATGAAAACTGACGTGGTTTTGAAACATTTTTTTTTATTTATTTTTTTTCATTTTTTTTGTAATTAAAGTTGTTTTTTCATGTAGGTACATTTTGTTTCTATTCTTGACAAGCAATAAAGTCGAAAATGGGATTTTAGGATACAAGTTCGATCATTAATATTTTGAAGGCGTAAATTCGTAAATAAATTCTGGTGATGAATACACATTGAATACCTAGTAAAGGCTCAAACTATATTAAATATTTTCGCTTGAAATGGGTTATGAATTCTATGCCTTCGTTTACTAAATTTCACTGCTATATTTCTTCATTAACGCCTCGGTTATTCCGAACTAGAACATTGAATACAGATGTACATTCATCCATCTTTGGTACCTATAAGAACTGATTATTATTATGTAAAATATTCCAGTAATTAGAAATTCTGAATGCTACGAGTAAAGCATTTTTAATACACGCCATTCAACCAACGTACCAATCTTGTCCAGGATTAAACCATGACTCACAATTAATTATTAATAAATGAATTGTTTACTCGTTGCAATTTTAAGTTTGTGAGACTGCCTATGAAGAACATTTCAGACCGAACGGCACGCATCGGACCACGCTGGAGCGCATTTTGCAATGCCGTAAACTTAAGGCTCTATTCGGCTACCGTCGTGCGAGCTGTTGTGACTCACCGGCGCGGCGGCCGTCCCGAGCTCAACATGCCACTCAAAAGATGTGGGAGCATGCCGGTAAGTCTAAGCGTTTGTAAACCGGCGGATTATCATCGCCAGCTAGAACATCCACTGCTTATCGAACGGTCCGCTTAGCTCCCACTTGGACCACTTTCTTCCATATTCTAGCGCATACTAAGGAACAACTTGCCATTTGCACCCACTGGTTGCCCACGACTTACATAATGGCGTTGGTCCACCTATTGGGACCTAGTAGGAGGCGCATCTATACGCTGCGTCTTCCTGTTCATGGTAACCACTCAAAAACCTCTCTTCCCCGTCGGTTATCAGTTCTTCGAGCCATGTGGCCTACCCGTTGCTATTTCAACTCGCAAAGCCTGAGAGTATGTCTTTGACTTTGGTTCTATGACGAATATCTTCGTCCCTGATTTTATCGCGTAATAAAACCGAGCATAGCTATATATATATAGGAAATACCCAGGTCCTATATAATGTATTTGTGAATAAATAATACTTTGTAACTAAAGTGAAAAAAAAACAATGAAATAATAGAATCTTAAAAAAAAAAAATATATACTATATATTCTATCTATTAGTATAAATTTCACGTGGTTTCATATTGTATTTTCTTAGTTCTAGCTAATCAAAATACCGATTTAGTCTACTTTCAATTTTTTTTCTATCGAGTCAAACATTGAAAATAACGTTTTCTACAAAATAAAAAGTTAAAATGTTATGATCAATTTTGAACAATTTTGGTTCAATATAGGGCATTGGATACTAACCACATTAAAAAAAATTTTTTTTTAAGTAACCCTTAAGTAATTTTATGTTTTTAATTGATCATTTTACGAACATTGTTGGGTGTCAACGCACGTGCGTGCATCCGTTCCGATCTGCGTCGACGCGCCTTTCTTTCAGAATCGAACACAACATTGATAAAATTGATAAAAACAAAGATGCTTCTACCCATAGACACCCAAGAAAAATGTAATTTAAACAATAGAATGAAGCTGACGTTTTTTTCCAGCGTTTCCAGTTGTAATGAAATTCCTCTTGAGCTTTATTGAAATTGATGAGTTAGATCGAAGAATCTAGACTTTTTGAACTTCGCACTGGAATATTCGGTGCCGCTTAGTAAGAATTTAATTTATACTGTAGGTACTTTAATTTCGGTGTGAAAAATAGCCGATAAAAATGCATAGTTTAGTTTCAAGGGCGTGTTGGTGTTAGTTTTGCTATAAATATAAATACACTTTAAAAAAAATACAACCGACTTCAACTTTGAATACCTGGACAACATCTTCATATTTTCTAGTAATTTTGATTTAAAAAACAAACTACTGAACCGATTTCGATACAAAATCAGTACATAATGAGCGAAGTAAAGGCATAACATACATACAAAAAAAATATAACAACGTACAGTCGAATTGAGAACTTCCTTTTTTGAAGTCGGTTGAAAATGTTCTAAGGTCACTAAATGTCAACATTGTATGTATGTTTCTACATTTAATAATATTTTAAAAAGTTTAAAAACTATTTGGTCTCTAAAGTTAGTTTTAAAGAAAATAAAAATATTACAAATCAGTAGCAATGTCGATATACCTAAAATCATACGTCTTTTCCTTAGTTATAAAATAACTTAAGTATCGATAAAAATTATATCGACAAAATTATTTATTTCCCGTCCCTATAATCACCATCTGTCGTATTGCCCGATCATTCTAAATATTAGATGCCGGAGCCGGGAACTGTGCCGGAAGCAAGCTCCTCACTAGCAGTAATGGGGTATTTCTAGATTTTACCACAACCTTCTCATCTAACAGTGCAATATTGCTAGGAAAAACAGATGCTGCTTCCTTTATATGGATATTTCTAGTAGTTATTTGAAAGTCACATCAGATAAAAAGAAAAGGATTTTTTTTTAGAGCATTTTGCATCATACTATTATTGTCTTATAGCATAAGCACTTTTAGGCTTACCGCATTGCTCCCCTCCATCCAATGCGGCCCCTTACCAACCCAATCCACTCATAGTCCAAGCCTCGAACTATACGATAGACACGACAGACCCACTCCCCTTCCGTAGACGCCCCAGACACGTATTGGGCGACCCGGACGACCCCATCGCCGTCATCACCTCGGCGGCGCTGGGCTCGCCCGATCCGACCACTCCTAGCAACATGAAGTATTCCGTTTTTGGTATAGACGCCAGTTACCAGAGGCACACAAACACGCACCGACCTCGACGGCGAGGTCGAGGACTCCCCAGGTCTGTCAGAAGATCGGTTAGATTCTCTCCAAATAGTCAACCAGATCCAGGACCTGGGTATGTCCTAAAACTACATCCAGAACCACCGGTGGACGAGTAGCAGCGTCCTCTCAGTTAACGGTGGTAACCATTCTGCGATCCCCAAGCCGCCTGCCAGGCGTGGGGATTACGGCAACACCTCCCTTTAAGGGGGAGGCCTTCGTCCAGCAGTGGACGTCTTCCGGCTGTTGATGTGAGTCACCCAGATCAACCTACAAGGGCCCCATGGCACACCCCTTCCGGGGTGCCAGGGCAGGTCTGACCCCACTCCCGGCGACGGCCAAGCCGAGATTCGTACCGTCTGAGGTGCCCTTGAGCTAGTCGCCTTTAACCTAAACTAGGCCTAGCGCCATTTGCGTTAAAGTCCGGTGGCGCAGAGGCACGCTGTTAACGGCGTAAACATTTTCAACCGACTTCAAAACAGGAGGGTTATTTGTATGCTCGTTACGCGGTTACTCCGCCAACTTTGATTTTGGACTTGAGATTTTGACAGGTCATAGTTTAGAGGTGTTCCTACATAAATTTTATCGAAATCGGTTCAGTAGTTTGGTTTTTAAATCGAAGTAACTGGAAAAAGATGTCAAAGATGTCTGGGTAATCGAAATTGAACTCGGTTTTTTTAAGTACTTGTTCAGTACGCGTACTTAGACGCATACAATACAACACACAAAATAAATTTGCACACATTTGTAGGTATATTCCATACATTGAAAATAAACTTGCCACAAGTATTTAAAATATGTGTAGGTTCGTCACAGATGTAAATTATTATTAATTCGTCACAAGTCTCTATTTTTCAAAAAGTTGTGTCAGGAAACAAGGTTCTAGGTTTTAGCATCAGCTAGTACAAACAGAACAATTATAACGAATTAATTAATTAATTCTTTAATGCACAAAAAATACATGAATGTACAAAAGGAGGACTTAATGTTAAAGCATTTTCTAGTCATCCGCGCGCGATTTTGCGCAGCGCAAAATAAATTATCATCATCATCATCGTCAGCCCGGAGACGTCCACTGCTGAACGAAGGCCACCCCCTTAAACAGCATCATGTTGAGTTGGGACCGGTTTATGCGTAAAACAATTAACTTTTATTTTTATGTTTTTATTTCCGTGTTCAATGTGATTGTTATGTTGTTTATATTTTTTGCCATAAATAAACTATTGTCTATTTTTTTAGACCGCCACACTGCACAACAACAAGCCATAAAAAAAAATAAACAAATTATAATCTAGAGCAAAGACAGTAATTAACTTTTCTACTTAACCGTTACTTACTACAAAACATCGCCAGTCTCCTAAATTTATTCCCTAACACGTTGCAATATACCTAAACATAATTCGGTAACATATTATCAGATATCCCTAACCAACGCATAAATCTTCGAGAAAGATTTATTGTGACTGGACTGGCATTATACAGTGTAAAATAATGTTATACGAAGAATATTTTATTCCTCTTTTGTATCTGCAATTGTTTTAAGGCGTTACTAGTCAACGAAATAATAAACAACTCTTCTCTACTAGAATGGGAGATTTTCTGACAGTAATTTTAAAAAAAAGCTCATTGTAGATGGCTCTGACTTTGCGCTGACTAAACGTGGCTGTCAATGGTGTCGATTCTGTTGCACCGCTCAATAAACTAAACTTTTTTTTTTATTTTAAGTTTTTTGTTTTATTTCATGTGCCACACCAGAGAAATTTACTAGTGCCACACATATCAAAATACTTTCGTAGCTGACTACGAAAATCAATTACCAAAACGGACCAAACCAAATAATGTGCTGTTTTTGACTGGCACTTGGAGTCTGCGCTAGCTATCGAGTTGAAGATATCTACTTTTTTTTAAATTGTGTTTGGAAAATCGCGCATTGTGATAGTTTGTAAACAAAAATAATGTTATGTTATACTCAAACGTCTTACATATTAAAATCACTAATTATTATACTTACATTGTTTTACAGGTATAATAAATATATCCTGCAGAACATTTTGATTTTCCGCTCTACGGCCTTACCTAAAATAATCTCGATTCTCTTAGTCACTGCTTAAACTTCTCTGTCCTTTTCTAGCACGTGCAACTTCACGTCAGAGAGAAGATGGCAGAGAATCTTAAGCAGTGACTAACGGTTGAAAAGTTTTTTTTAAGTAAGGCCGCTAATGTCGTTTTGTGTAGCAATAGGATGAAACGACAAATGATTAATTTCAATTTTACAGTAATTATAATTATCAACGTAAACCCTAATTTAACCTAATCTGGTACAAAAAATAATAATTTGAAACATAAAATCAATTAAACGCGAAACAACAACAATATACAATTATTATTATCGTATGTATCTATTTTAACTCTTAAATTTAAGTTGTTTACAATATAAATATAAAAACATAAATAAGTATTATATAAAACTAAAACCTAGAGTGCCGCTGGCAGCGGGGAACTCCAGCTGCCGGTGGTTAGAGCTGCAGAGTGAGGAACCTCCTGACAATGCGTTCCGTGTCAAGGACCACTGCCCTTTTGTATCTGACCCTTGACCCAACCGCCTAGCGAGAGCCTCATGAGGTATATTCGCTATAAGACCGTGTGCCGAACGACTATCGGGACAATGATCGTCGAGTCAACATTCCACATGGCGGTTATCTCATAAGCTAAGTTAAGGTACCTACCTACTTGCTGAGTTTAGCCTTTACAGCCTTCAAGAGATTCTCGTCATGTGGGATGGTGACGTCGACAAGCACTGCTCGGCTTTGCGACCGATCTACCACAACATCATGCTTATTGACGACACTAGTCCTGTCCCTTATGATGGAACTGTCCCAGTAGAGCAAAGCAAGATAATTCTCGAGAACTGGGGCTGATGCGTAATTAAACTACAGCACTTCCGACTTGACACGGCCGCATTAAGGAGGAAGATGCTGGTGGATGACCCTGGCCACTTGGTTATGCCATGGGGGTGTCACTCCGCAATTTAGGTATGTTCGGCCGGCGCTCCGTCTGGGAGGACGATGCAAAGCAGAAGTCAGTCGCCGTCCGCACGCTACTAAGTATACATGATAGAAAGAGAGCGGTATATCTAGATGAATATAGCGAGCGGTATCCAGCGCTGTGCGAGTTGAATTGCTACTTTATTGCCTAGTAGATAGAGTCCTGCTTTATTTCATTTACTTTGCGGAGTTAACTTTCTGTACGTAGTACTATTATTTATTATGTGGTTATGCATGTACATTATACTCGCCATTAGCAAGATGCAACAACCGGATATGATACGTCGTAGAGATTCTCCGGGTCGGTGGCATGCCCGACCGGTGTCGATTATACCGTCCTTCATGTAAAGATAAAGATATGTTTATTTGTCAAAACATGTGTACAGGTGAAGATCTTAAAAACATTGGAAAGGATCAACATGTCGATTAGGTTTGGATTAGTAGATTATCCTACTTTTAAATTCATAGGCTACATAATAATTACATGATGGTGGTATAATATTAAGTACTTCAAAACATTTAAATAAACATGTAATTTAACAATATAATAAACCTTCAAAAGTATATTCAAAAAAGGTAATTATTATAATGATTAGCTTATAACAACGTCAATTAATCCGAAACAAACAATATGATTAAATCACTTTTCCTTCGATGTACCCACTCGCTTGCCGACTCGACACGTATTTCATCTCTACACGAGGCATCCAAGGACATTGTGACTCCCCGGGATTTTTTTTTAGTGAAAACACTGAAAAACATTTTTGAGCGACCTCTCGGTGCATGAGTTAGAACCTCACTTGTTTTCTAACAATAAATTTAAATTGAAAACAAAATTAGAAAATCTCACGAATACTCAATATTATATTATAATGAACGATTCATTAGAATAAATTGAACATTAATTAACATAGTAAAAATGAATTTAGTAACATTAGTATTTAAATAAGGCTAATAATAAAAATAGCGTTATCATCAAATCACTTTAATTTTAGAAAAATCAGAATTCTATCTCATCATCGTCAGCCCGGAGACGTCCACACTGCTAAGCAAAGGCCTCCCTCTTAGTACTGTACGACAACCTGCCATTTGCATTAATCGGTTGCCCGCGACTTTCACAATGTCGCCTGTCCTCCTAGTGGGAGGCCTAGCTACGCAGCGCTTTCCGGTTCGTGGTCTCTACTAAAAAAAAACTTCCCATCGCGTATCGGAACTCTGACCTGCAGGCTAATCATGTAACTGTTCGGGATCGCGATTCGGATCGCGATTTGTCATTAATGTCACTTGTCACTGTCAAAGCTTCACAGTATCACGGAGGGATTTCTCTCGCTATCGTTATCGAACGACTGCATTGATTTCTTTAATTAAGTTAAGCAAATCCGTCGGTCTTTTGGCGTTAATCCTGCCCTGCAGGGTCAAATAAGTTTTGGCAGTGGCAGTGACAAGTGTCTATTTTTGACAACTTGTATCCGAATCCTGATCCCGAAAAGTTACATGATAGCCCTGCTGATATGCAGGGCTATTCACAACTCAATCGGAACTTTCCCATCCGGATCCACATCATCCCTCTTAGTCTTTTACATTCAGGATGACAGAGACGGAGAATGTAGATCCGAATGGAAACCTTTACGATCGAGTCGTGAATACCCCTGCTGTAAGGTTGGAATCCGATCATAGAGTAAATCACAAGGAGATACAAAATGTTTTTCTTCCTAAAACACTGTACATTCGAGAGAAAGAAGTGGGACTGAAAAGAAACTACTTTACTTACTTCTAAACTACTCGTAGTACCAAATAATTTTGTTGTTTTACCGCTGACGATTAGCAAAAAGCGAGTAGAGCTGGCAATGAGGTTCCACAAGCAAAACTTTTCGCAGGTGGCGTCAGCGGCAGTCCAGATGTGGCAACTTGCAAACCCTGTGAGCTATTTCGGTGCCTTTGGTTCTTTGGTATATATCCTCGTTCCGGATTTTATCGCGCAAAGTAACTCCGAGCATAGCTCTCTCCATTGCCCGTTGCGTGACTCTGAGTTTCTCCAAAAGCCCAGCAGCTAAAGATCACGTTTCAGTGCGTATCTGGGACAAATTATCGCTCCCGGTGATCTAATGTCCAAGGAAATAAATAAAATAATAGCAAGCGGCTGGAAGAAGTACAATACAATACAATACAACTTTATTGGACACCAGAAATATAGAACAACTTACAACTAATCAGGGTACTTTATTATGAAAACTGACGTGGTTATGACACATTTTTGTTTTGTAATCAGGATACATTATTTTATTTTGAAGTACTGGTCTCCTAAAGAAATAAACTAATAAAATTAAAGAGTTAAGAATTTAGTACCCATATTAAAAAAAATACTTTCGACACTTGCATCGTGCTTGCACCCTACCCTACACAACATTGCGTGAGAGACATGGTCCCTTACTGAAAGCCATAGACAGAAAATAATAAAAGTCAGCTATGGAGAGACCTGGGACCTGGATATGTCCTGAAACTGCAACCAGACCCACCGGAGGACGGGCAGCAGCGTCCTCTTGGTTAACGGTGGTGAGCATTCTGCGATCCCGAAGCCGCCTGCCAAGCGTGGGGATTATGGCAACACCCCTCTATTGGGAGGCCTTCTTTAGGATGATGAGCAATGGAGAGAAGTATGTTGGGAATAAAACTAAGTGACAAAATGTCAAACTCAGAAATAGTATGCAAAACCAAAGTTGCCGACATACTTGCTCGTATTGACCACCAAAAATGGGGCTGGACAGGACACATGCTAAGATGCGAAATAAACAAATGGAGTAAGCGACTCATGAGCGACTCGTGAGTGACTCATTGGTACGCGAGAGACGGCAACAGAAAATAAGGACCTCCAATATGTACATGGGAACATGACATACGGCTGACCTTGGGATCATACTGGACTAGAGTAGCACAAGACAGAACCCAACGGAGACACGGAAACGGTTTTTTGGAAAGTCACTCAGTCAAAGTTGGATAATTTTGTTTCTGTAATTACGGAATAAATGGCAATTATTATTATTACTACGTTGTCTGTCATTACGTAAGTACTTATTTATTTGTAGGTTACAAACAGTAGATTTTCTCATGAGATAGGATATGTTTTAGGGTTCCGTATCTCAAAAGGAAAAAATCATAGCGGTAGGAATTACAGAGGAGCGCACCGAACACGGGGTTGAATACAGCCGAAGTAAGCCTAAATACGAAAGTGCTACGCTTTCGCGGTCAGTATGCGACGAAGCGATGAGCAGAGTACACGTCCCGCGACACTAGACACTAAATTGCTTTCGACATGTCGTATTGTGTGTATAAAGGCTGCAACAACATCTCATGTAAACATAAAAGTCCCAGTGAATTATCTTTTCACAGGTAACATTCATTATTTTGACAAATATCCTTATTTTTCTATTTGTTTACAACTTGGAACACAAAACCGCCAATAATCGGGTCAGTGTGGCAAGTATGCATTGGTTTTTTCCCCCAAATTGCGGGTGAATGGTATGATAGCAGGTAAGGAGTTTTGAGTGACCGTAATGTCCATTCTACTCACACTAACCAAACTAGGTTCTTAACCATAGCTTCCCACTCGATATTAAGTAATGGTGTGGTTGGTAGATGGTGTTTGTACATGCTTAGGAATTTTCCCATACGTAGGTGGCCTAGTGATACAAATTCCCCATACCTCTTTGTATGAAGTAGGCCAAAACGTCACATGCCTTTAGCTGGTATTTCTATTATTACCTACTTAGTATCTTAATCACTTTTATAAATAAAAAAAATAGGTTTACAGTATGTAAAAGCTGTATTGGACGATATGTTAACATTTTTGCTTTATCGTAATAAAAACCGTTCAAATGCGAGTTAGGCTGATGCACGGATTTGGACCTACTTAAAATTAAAGCACTATATAATTGCAATATAATTACACAAATTTTGATCGTATGGGAAGTTTTCTGACAGCTTTTTTGCGGGGGTCGCTAGATCTCAGTTTGCTGCGAACTACTAGTAAATAAATACTTACTACAGCCTAATTAAGTATTTTTTACTAACCTACATTTATAGACTAAGGACGGCGTAACTCTTTTATAAGTCACTGTTGCTCTAAGATCCTTTTTAATCAATAGGTAATACGAAATCCTAAGTATCCGAATTTCCATGATTTCAAAAAAGTAACACATAGTATTCATCGCACAATGTTACTAAGAACGTCTTATTATTCAAATAATGTAATTTGTTTTACATAACCATTATTGTGGAAATAGTGGGACTTTTTACTATGCTGGCAACATTACACCCACATAGACGCGCATGTTCCTACAGCGTAAGAGGTGCGCGACCTTGTGTGGTCACGCACACAACGCTAGCCGACCGCATTCAGTCTCGTTCTTGGTTCACTCCCACTGTAGTTTCTACCTCTATGGAAAAAAGGAACCCTTATAGGACCACTTCGTTAACCGTCTGTCTGTCTGTCTGTCAAGATCATTTTTCTCTGGAACTCGTGAAGTGAACTATCAAGTTTTTTTGTGTCATCAAACAGTACACAGCGAAGTATAATATTAAAGTAGTATTAATATGAAGCTGGGTAGCTGGTGCACCAGCAACGTTGATCACAGATTAAAGCGTTTTGCGTATTGCGTTATACGTTGACACAGAAATTAATATCAAATACGTAGGTTCACGGTCCCTTGGAGGTGTAAAAAAACAAGCTAAACATAGAAGAGTCAACGCAATAAAAAGTTACGGTAATTTTAGCAGGTTTTTTTTAGATCTAAAAGTGGATCATTTGTAAATAATATCGCCATTTCTCAAGCCAAAACTTGAAACTTTAATAAGTTAGTTTTTTTTAATTCCCAAAAACTTAACTAGATGGCGCTGCTGGGTATTAACACTAGCAAACGTTTTGTTCGTTATAGTACGTTTTGGGAGTATCCGATTTAATTAAACGTGAGTATTTCCGTATAAATAAAACAAAAATGTTTTGTTTAATATCAAATACGTAAGTTCACGGTCCCTTGGAGCTGTAAAAAATTCAAGCTTGACATAGAAGAGTCAACGCAATAAAAAGTTACGGTAATATTTGCAGGTTTTTTTAGATTTAAAAGTGGATCATTTGTAGATATATCGCCATTTCTCAAGCCAAAACTTGAAACTTAAATTAGTTCCCAAAAAACTTAACTAGATGGCGCTGCTGGGTATTAAAACTAGCAAACGTTTTGTTCGTTATAGTACGTTTTGGGAGTATCCGATTTAATTAAACGTGAGTATCCCCGTATAAATAAAACAAAAATGTTTTGTTCGTTGTATTTAGGTCTATTAGCTGATATAAGTTATCTTTACTGATGAGCGAGAAAGCCACCGTCGTATTTTTTTCACAACATTTTCAGGGCCTGTACCTTTTCCTTAACCTTTTCCTAAGTACCTAAGTCAGTGACTTTCGCCTGTATTTCTTTTTTCATTGTTGGTATCCCACTTTTGTGCATTCTGCTATTCTCAAGTATATGCATTTAAAAAAAAACGTATCAAGTCAAATAGTCCAAAGTTCCAAGCCGTTTACAAAAAATCACTCATTGTCATGTCCAAATCATGTCCTAGTAAAGTTGTGGCGACTTTAATAAGAACATTTATGGAGTTTTAAAAACAATAACAAAATACACGTCTGCGTTTTCACAACACATATTTTAATCATGTGTGTGAATTTTGCTTTTGACTTTGACTTTTTGGCTGAAAGTTAACTTTTTTTTTTTTGGATTGCGTACCCAAATAGTGTCCAACTATACCCTATTAGCCGCCTACCATGTCTGTCTGTCTGTCTGTCCATCCATAATTCCGATCTTTACTTTACTGACCTATAATCATGTAAGCCATAGAAATAGTTAGGCGGTAGAAATTTCCACAGAATCTTCATTACTATCGCGGATTACTTAGTACTTGTGGTGATACGGAACCCTTGTTGTCCGAGTCGCAAGTCCGACTCGTTCTTGACGGCTTTATTAACATATTATTATATTATATATATAGTACTGTGTAAAAACAGTTTAGTTGAGTTTTCTCATTATTGTCTTCTTCTATATATGAGACGTGTATTTTATTAACCATAACAAAAATAACGTTCCAAAATAATGTTTAAAATACTATGGTTTGTACTAGCTTTAAGCAATTTTTATGCAATCTGTTATGGTGCGCGAATATTGGCTGTATTTCCATCCCCCCATATCAGTCATCAGTCTGTGTTCCGTCCACTGACACGAGAACTCGCGAAACGTGGTCACGAAGTGGTCGTTATTACAACAGATCCAGCACCCAAGGATAATTTGCCGGCAAATCTGAGAGAAATAGATATTCATGACATCTCATATGAGTTAAGAAATAACTCTCCAATGACAATTACAGGAAGAGCTGGCGATTTACTGGAGCAAATCGAGAAATACTATGAAATGTTTAGAAAACTAATTGAAGTCCAAATCAACACACCTGAGGTTCAAAAGCTGATTAATGACAAAGATCAGTATTTTGATATTATATTTACAGAAGCGTGTGCAAGACCAGCCTTAGTATTTTCACATATATTTAAAGCTCCAGTAATTACAATCAGTAGCTTAGGTTCTGTTGAAATGTTCACTAAATATTTAGGAGTACCTATTCATCCGATATTATATCCAAATAGTTTACAACAAAGATTGCATAACTTAACTTTATGGGATAAAGCTAATATAGTGTACACTTACTATCAGCTAGATAGAATTGAAGTAAGGAACGAAGCAAAGGAAAACGAAATGTTAATGAAAATGTTTGGTGAAGATGTACCACCTCTTAGTGAATTGACAAATAATGTTGCAATGTTAATGATTAATGTACATCATATATGGGAGGGAAATCGTCCAATTCCTCCTAATGTGGTGTACTTAGGAGGTTTGCATTTAGAGACAAACCATTCCAAGGAACTTTCAAATGTAAGTCATAAATAATTATAATTATGTAATAAAAATTTAATATACGTTTACATGGTACGATCAGAATGATTAATCCCCACGCTTGGCAGGCGGCTTGGGGACCGCACAATTCTCACCACGTTTAACCGAGAAGACGCTGCTACCTCTGGTGGTTCTGGAAACAGTTTTAGGACATACTCAGGTTCAAAATTCTGAAGTAGACACTGATAGTATTATCATTGGGGACGATGAGGATTCAAAATACCTTAAAGAGTTTTCTGCTTCATGGCGGAAATACTAAGGGCTGTCTGATATAATAATTGTTATTCTGAAAATTAATCAAAGTACTCCAAAGAGTCTAGGAGACGTGGAAAAGATTAGTGTCAGTATATCACTAGCTTATTTGATAGAAATATCCCTGAGCATGACAAAGAGAACAGTTTTTAGCAACAGAGTTAGCGTTAATGATAATGTAATAGTGGTGTTGTTGTTGAGGATACTAGTGAATGTGTGACTATTTAGCATGATTTGATGTTTTCAGGAACTGAAATCGTACCTAGACTCATCGAAAAACGGAATAATTTACGTAAGCTTTGGATCGATCGTCATGCCTTCTTTTTTAGACAACATCAATATATTAATAAAAGCTTTTTCTAAGCTACCGTATGATATTTTGCTAAAATGGGATGAAGATATTTTGCATGGGTGCCCGAACAATGTAAAGGTAGTAAAATGGGTGCCACAGAAAGAACTGCTACGTAAGTCGTGTTTGGTATATACTCAAAGCAATAATTACGATTGAATTAATCACGATGTTTAATTTAATGTTTTAAAATTTTCAGACCATCCAAACATAAAGCTTTTCATAACGCAGGGAGGTATGCAATCTACCGATGAAGCTATTTCAGCTGGAGTACCAGTTATTGGTATTCCGATGCTTGCAGATCAATGGTACAACGTTGAAAAGTATGTCCATTTCGGAATTGGAGTCAAGATTAATTTTGATACGGTAACTGAGAAAGATATATTGGATGCTGTACATGCTGTTGTTGAAGATAAGAGGTACTTACCACTTACATGCCCGACAAACCGTATGCACCATTGACTTGCACCATCAATGGTGCAGATGCAACAAGTTAGTTTTGTTTGCCCCATTAATGGTGCAAATGCAACTAGCGTTTACACCTCGCGCCAGTACTGTATGCACCATTGACTTGCACCTTCAATGGTGCAGATCGTTTGCACCATCCAAATTAATAACTTGCTTTCCTCATCATAGATAAACTAAAAATCCTTATTTTGTTTGTTGCGCGTTAGTTTTAGATCGTTTAGCATTTCTTGTTGAGCGTTACGCTCAAAAATGTACGCTCAAATAATGAACGTTTACGCTTACAATAAACCTGTAGCTTTATTAGTAAACGTGGAGTTTCTTTAGAATTGTCAATCCGTTTTTTGACTTTAACCACCGAATTAAATAGTTATAATTTGAAAGACATGTAATTTTACCTTTCTTTCTTGGTTTTAAACAAAAGACAACTTGATTAGTCCAAGACTAATCTTTAAAAGATCTATGAAAAGTAATTAACGCATTTTGATTTAAAAACCAAACTACTAAACCGATTACGATAAAATGTATATGGGACCACTTCTGAAGTATTACCTACCAAACAAAAAATAATCATCAAATCAGATCATAATTGGCGGAGTAATCGCGTAAGATACTGTTTGTATCTTACGCCAAAAAAAATATAAAAAAATACCATACAGTCGAATTGAGAACCTCCTTTTTTGAAGTCGGTTGAAAAAACGGAACCCTACTAGCTTATACAAACTGTGTCATAAACGAATCGTACGTATCCCTAATACTCGTAGATGAATTATTTTATGACGTTAACAAAGTACTTGCAGCAACAACATTTTTTGTTTCAAATTTTGCAGATACAAACTTAATGTTATTGGACTCCGGAAACTGATGTATGATCAACCAGAGACCTCCCTACATCGCGCAGTTTGGTGGACGGAATATATCATACGACATGGAAGGTCACCTCATCTTAGGCCGCCTGCAGCTCGCATGACGTTATGGGAGTTTTTCGAAATTGACCTTTTATTAGTACTGTCCTGTATACTTGTATTAATATTTATGACTGCGTATTTAGGTTTTAAAATATGTGTGATATTGAAGAGAAATTCTGCGAGCATAAAGTTAAAAATGCGTTGACTAAAGACTTAGGACATTTTCCTTATGCAGGTGGCTTAGGTGGTACAAAAATTTCACATAGTTAATTGTATGAACTAGGACAAAATGTCACCATGCCTTTGATGTAGTTTTTATTTTGTATGTAGTTTAGGCATTGCTGTGCTAGCATTGCGTTATTCATGTATTCTACACCATTTATTATGCAACTAATGTATTACTAAGGTATAGTTCGATTAACTATAGCCAGATACGTGTGACAACTGACATCGAGTTCACGTGCAGGAAGTACCGTAATAAAAAAAACAGTGATTTTTGGAGGGTTGTATTTTCTTTAGCAATGGACAATTTTCTGACAGGCAATAAATAAAGAAGAAGGTCATTGTAGGTGGCTCTGACTTTGCGCAGACCAAACGTGACTGCCATTGTCAAGTTTTTTATTTTATTTTATGGGACACTTATAAAAAAAATTATGCTGTTTTTGACTGGCACGTATAGTCTGCGCTATCTATCGCGTTGTAGGAAACTACTTTTTTACGCTCGACGAACTGATAACCGATGGGGAAGAAAGGTTCTTGAGTGGCGACCGCGATCCGGAAGACTTAGCTTATGAAGGCCTCCCACTAGGTGGACCGAAGACATTGTAAAAATCGCGGGCAACCGGTGGATGCAAATGGCAGGTTTTCGTACAGAGTGGCGGTCTAAGGGGGAGGCCTTCGTTCAGCAGTAGACGTCTCCGGACTGATGATGATGATGATGGTAGTCGCGGGCAACCGGTGGATGAAAGTGGCATGTTTTCGTATAGAGTGGCGGTCTAAGGGGGAGGCCTTCGTTCACCAGTGGACGTCTACGAGCTGATGATGATGATGATGGTAGTCGCGGGCAACCGATGTATGCAAATGGTAGGGTGTCGTACAGAGTGGCGGTCTAAGGGGAGGCCTTCGTTCACCAGTGGATGTCTACGAGCTGATGATGATGATGGTAGTCGCGGGCAACCGGTGGATGCAAATGGCAGGTTGTAATACAGAGTGGCGGTCTAAGGGGGAGGCCTTTGTGTTCACCAGTGGATGTCTACGGGCTATGATGATGATAATCGTATTACCTATTGCACCATAAGGCAGAAAAAGTGATAAAATAAATGCCTGCCTAAAAAGTCAAAAAGTCGTTGCTCGTTATTACCAAATTAGATGCAATCTCACGGTCACGGTTTTTTTTAAATCTTGTTGTGTTTTGGTGTCCATTGCTGGACTTAAGGATCGACAAGTTGACGGCTCGAACTCATCGGTGGGCGCGGCTAAAAAGCATGCTCTCTTCATCAAACAAACTGTGGGAAAGGGAGAAAGAAAGATAAATGTACGCGCAAATATTTTTTTGTCGAGTTTTGGCTGCAGTAATGTGGTTGAATAAACTCTGAGTTAATTTATTCCAACTTAAGTTATTTGAAATGTTTATGGACTAAACTATGCCGCTTGATACATTATTTTAGAGTTTTCGTATTCCTTATGTTATTTATTTACGTCCAATGTGGCGTTAAAATTGAGCTAAAATACAAGATGTTTCCTGGCTCTTAACTTTCATGTTTATTAACTTTTTACTTTCGTAATAATTTACAATCCTAGATAATAAAGAGATTAATCGATATACGAGTAATACTTAGTCTTGGACCTACAAAATCACATAGTGGAGTAGTAATACTACCGCGTTTCTATGGAGAAGTGACCAACTTGTCTATTCTTAAGTATATACTCGAAAGGCTAATAAGCCACTACGCTGGCCCAGTTGCGGGTTAGTGGATTCACACAATATACATTAACATTTATGCCAATGAGATCATTTAGTACGGGCCCGGGATTTGAACTCGCGACCTCACGATTTGAAGTTTAGCGGTCCCTAATTAGGCTACTTGGCTTATTAGGCTCTGCGGTCACATTGATGAATTGCAAATCGTGATACGTCTTGGCTGTATGCGCGTGCCATTTGTCGCCACGGAACCAACACGAATATCCCATCTACCCGACCTAGAATACTGATTATCTAGAAAATACAACATAAGACTGCATTCTCTCATAATGAACGTATCTATCTTTAGAGAGGTCCCAGTGTAAGATGGTGCGATATACAACATTGTTATTATGCACGAAGATATCGTTACAAATGATCAGCCGAATTTAAACCCTCTTTAACGTTACTTTGTTATTTAAAGTAAAATAAGGTCATGCGCATAAACTATTTCGTCCAGGCGAGCGAAGCCACAGGTACAGCTAGTATAGAAAAAGATAGGAATTTATTGATTTATTTTATGTTAATGATGTGTATGTTGTACAATTGATATAAATGTAACTAATTCATTCATTTCAATTGACATAGTTTTAATCGGTTTTTTTTAAAATAATATAATGTAATATGACTGTATGTTCTCTATATATCTTTTTATAGGATCTGAAATAAATGATTTGAATTTGAATTTGAATTAGGGCTGGCGATGAATAACCTTCACACCTATCTTCTGATTACCGGTTCTAAGATTGTCGTACAAAAGTGGTTATGCAGAATGATTTATACAAATATGAATACTTTGCAAATAATATAGCTAATGGAATGAATATGTGTGACTAATAAAGTAGCATACATTCAGTGTGTTGTTTTACACATACTAAGTAGTCTCACAAGTTATCATAAAAATATTATTTTCATCACACTTGCTCGTAAAGTGGACCTTATTGCATCGGTTTTAGGCTCATAATCCAAACTATTACGCACGCGTGCTTTTTACTTTACATTACGGCACATGGTGCTATAATAGGTATAACCCGGTAAAGTCAAGTTAGTACGTGCGTGACTGCAATTAAACGTACGTATACGAAGTACTCTTAATATAGCCGGGTAATACTTACAGTTTTTTGTAATACCAACAAAGAGTTCTTATGCCGCTGAAGTAAATGTCAACCTGCGCGCGCATTACTGATTTGGGCGCCATTTTCTTCAAATGTTTGTTGACGTTTTCACTGTGTGGTTGATTATTATCAAAAAAAGTTTGTTTTTTCCTCGCAAGTGTGACGAAAACAGTCGTATGAAATTCTTGTGCTATGTTTCAATACACTCTCGGCTTCCTTATCGCGCTCTCCTGCGGCTCGCGCGCTTAATACCGCCTCTAGTGTAATGACCAACATAGCACACTTGTATCATAATGTACTAATAATAGTGTATTAATGTAATAATGTAATGTAATAATGTATTATAACAGAAAGTATAAACTTTCTGTTATAATTTGTACTTTATGTAATTTTTTATAATGTTGGGTTATATTTTATAATGTGGGAACCAATAAGCTAAGGTTCTTCTTCCATAAAAAAATATCAGTCCTGGTTATTTTGAGCACGAGGCTATAGAGAGAAAACGTCCAAACTTCAATAGTGACAGGCAATGGAATCTGCCACTGACTCGGGACCCTGTCTTCGTCATGATCGCGAGATTGGACGCGTATCTGAAAGCGACTTAATGAGCTCTGCATGCTGGAGTATTCCCGACACCGCACGGACGATTCCAGTGATGAAGAGCTCCAGAGTGCGCGCGCGCAGCACTACACAACTGCACACACTCTACCCGCCTCCACTCGGCGCCCGCAGAGCAACCGCTGTCATCACGCGCGTGACGTGCTATCACAGTGGCTCGCAGTGCGAGGCAAGACACACATGAGTTGAGCTCTGTTTTAATTCCTTGAAAAAGGTCACCGGATGTGATCGAAATTATAAAATAAAATGGAAAAAATGATTCATTGGCACTAAGTAGTTCCTATAAGGATGGTAATAATGGTCCAGTTTGCCGATTTTCCACATTTTCAGAAATATGCCAATTATCACTTCGTCTATCACACATCAACGAGAAGATCCTGACCTATCACGTAATCTGGTGATATACAATGTGGAACAAAAAAGTTCAACAATACTGAAGGGTATATAATATGTAATCATCATTATGAACAACATTTACTATGGGGCCAAACTTGAAATCGCAAAAAAAGAGACGCTCCAAAAAAAAACACTCTGTATTTAGAATATGATTAAATTAAATTTTACATAAACCTCGCTTTGATAGTGTCAACAAATTAGTTCGAAAGGAAACGCCATGGAGGTTACTAGTAAAACTAGAGAGTTTAGAATTTCGAATTTCCTGACCCAGTTTGAAAAATCACTGGGATTCAAATCAAAAATAAAATGGAATTTGTTCATTATTATTAGCACATTTCACATTCTTGGGTTTTACTGGAGTTATTTATACGCATTTCCTGCTAAATGGCAAACCATTTTGTTCGGTGAGTTGTTTTTTTTTAGATTTACTCTTTGGTTACGTATCAAAATAAATATACCAATACCGTGCTCCATCGTAGACTGCATCTTCGTTTAACATCAGACGAGTTGGCAGTCAAACGCAAGTTTATAATAAATAAAAAAACAAATCAAGGTGTAATATAATAATTTATATTCGTTCAAATGTGATACTAAAAACATACAAATAAAGCATAATTCAGGACACACTGAACGACGTTGATCTTACTTGCATCGGGCGCGGACGCGCCTGATTAATGTTTCAACTCGAGCTTTAAATAGTGTTGTATGAATAAGAATACTACCTCAGTTTATTTCATTCTCACTACTCACATTCACTTCTCACTTTTTATTGAGGAAGATACACTGAGTTAATATATAAAACTAAGTAAAATCCGAATTTGAATAAACAATTACGAACGAGGGCGGAATGCATTTCGCACGTTTTTTATTTTTTCACAAACTTTTTATTTTATTTTTTCAGCCTGTTACTTGTTCATACAATGTCCGTGGTCGATCTCTTTGGTGATTGGAACTTTTAACAATAATACCTACATTCCGAATTCAAATCACTTTTTGTCCCCAGGGCAAAAAATATCTCTTTTTTGCCCTGTTTGCGGGGAATAAAGTAGCTCTTTTTAATAGATGTTATAAAAAATATTATAACGGTTTTCTTAGTTCTAAATATAATAAAGAGGGTATGTCATACTTGCTCAAATTAATTTGTGATACCTAGCATGCGTTAAGCGCATGCGCAACCTAGTTAGGTAGGGCTAGGATTGAAAACTTGATTTTATAAAATATAATGTATGCTTTTTAACGTTCAGTAATTCAACCATTATGAATAACAAACTTTACATATTTAAAGTTTATAATATATATTGATGACCATTATGTATTTTAAAATTACCATGAATTTTGAAGTTATTTATTCTAAGCATAATACATTTTAAATTAAATTAAACATAATTATATATTTTATGTTATACTTAGAACCGGCTTTGATCTATAAATGAGAGAGATACCTAGATCCTCCAAGGATCTATTATAATTAAACGGCCTTTTTTGACAGTTGCTTGAAAGGTCATAAGTGTATCCGAACAGAGCAGTATAATATTATCAATAAAATGTACTTCAAGTCCAGCTCCAGCTATTGTGTTGTGAATAAAATTTGTAATCGTAGTGTTAATAGTGTTATCACACTTTCGAATATTAATTCAACTCTTTTTTTTTTTTTTTTTTTTTTTAATATGTTGCGGTCGGACAAACGCACCCTGCAGTGCGTTATTGCACATCACAACAGACGATTGCACCGATCGATTCATCTATTGGACCTGGGTAAGTACTAAAACTGCAACCAGAACCACCGGAGGACAGGCAGCAGCGTCCTCTCCGTTAAGGATCGACAAGTTGACGGCTCGAACTCATCGGTGGGCATGGCTAAAAAGCATGCTCTCTTCATCAAACAAACTGTGGGAAAGGGAGAAAGAAAGATAAATGAGCGCGCAATTTTTTTTTGTCGACCTTTGGCTCCAGTAAGGTGGTTGAATAAACTCTGAGTTAATTTATTCCAACTTAAGTTATTTGAAATATTTATGGACTAAACTAAGCCGCTTGTTAAATTATTTTAGAGTTTTCATATTCCTTATGTTATTTATTCGACGTCCAATATGACGTTAAAATTGAGCTAAAATACAAGATGTTTCCTGGCTCATAACTTTCATGTTTATTAACTTTTTACTTTCGTAATAATTTACAATCCTAGATAATGAAGAGATTAATCGATATAATACTTAGTCTTGGACCTACAAAATTACATAGTGGAGTAGTAATACTACCGCGTTTCTATGGAGAAGTGACCAACTTGTCTACTCTTAACGGTGGCAAACATTCTGCGATCCCCAAGCCGCCTGCCAAGGACTACGTAGGGATTACGGCAACACCTGTGGACGTTTTCTGGTTGATGGGTGGGATTGCACCGTACTTCAGGGGGTCTAAAATGGCCGCATTAAGCAATTCCGCTAAAAGCAGTTCATCTAATGAATTCTTAGCAGAATGAATTGTAAAAAGTTGCTCTTGAGTAACTTCTAACGAATCTGCTAGTTGACTTTATGCAATTCATCTTCCATCAACCATTTTACGACTTTCTATAGAAAACTGTCAAACGAATGAATTCCGTAATAGAATCATTTGCAATATCTTAGTATGAATTGGCGGTTAAGTGACCGGCTTACGATTTGCGAAATGAATCATCATAGGATCATATGCTAAATTGCTAAACGCGACCATTTTAGCCCCCCAGACCGTGCGCCCCGTCCATTTGTTCCTGTGCTAACAGTGCGCGAACACATCATGCATTATGCCTGTGACTTTAACATCGGAGGAACTAGCTCTCAAAGGACTTTAACACACCGCAGAATGCGTTAGTCCGACCGAACCATATTCGAACATGTGTTATTGTTATGATTGCGAATGAGATAAGTTTATTTACAAATAAAATACAATTATACACTAATATTAAATTATAACTAACTAACAACTAAATAAAACCTACCTAGTAAAAACAAACCCTACATAATAAAAATACAAAACTTAAAATTTAAACTAAAAGCCCCGTAGATGATGGAAAGGTGGCCAGAATGCTGGCGGCATTGCCACGTTGGATGGCAATGCTAAGTTTTTGACCAAAATATACGCCAGCATTCCGGTCACCTGACACCTCGACTAAACGTTTCGCCAGGTCCCTATATAAAACATGTGCGGCCGGCCCCCAAGGTCCCAAAGTCTCTACCCCAAACGGCACAAACATGTACAATCTGTCTAAATACCCATATTTGTGCCGTTTGAGGTTTTCAGCATTAGAGGCGGCAGCGCCAGCGTGATCATTTGTCCTAGGAAGATGGGACGGCGCTAGTGTGTCGACACATGTAGACACGTCCCAAACCAAAGGCCGTCCCATCTTCCATGGGATAAGGGTCATTCCGTCGGGTCTCTTGCCGTCATCCCGCATCAGACCGTTGGGTTCTAAAATCGAGGGGATGCCAGCACTGACAAAGGCCCGACGGATGATATCATTCAAGCAAAAAAAAAAAAAAAAAAAAAAAAAAAAAAAAAATGCGAATTACTTTATAATCTTGATAACAAACTTTATGATCGTGAATAAGCCGTGAATCCATTTAACCTTGTAATCTTTATACCAAAATGCATGATTGTGTATAAAGTGTGTATTCATAATTCTTTTAACTTTATAATATCTATAAGAAACTGTATGCTCAGAATAAGCCGTGTGTAATTGTTATATTTGTTACTTTTTAGCATGCTACGTGTTTATATTATCTGGTTCGGGCATCAGTCTTGGTGTCCATCGGCTTTGGACACATAGATGTTATAAAGCTAGGCTACCACTGAGGATATATTTAATGTTGGCTTTTGCGAGCACAGGACAGGTAAGGAATGATTTTATACTATTGGCAGGGTAGGTTCATTTCCATAGAAAACGCGTGTAAACTTAGTTATAATAACTGTGGTGCAGTGATTCTGGCATGCACACATTTTAGTCCGACCACACTACATTTTATAAAATGTAATTTAAACCTTGTCTATTTCCTAACAAGGTATTTTTGTCCTTAGCATCTATTCTTTAGCAATACTGACTTAACTTACAAGTCACTAATACCTGTAGCGAAAAATCATCTTTGTTGGTATGATGTGTCGAGAGTCCCCATTTTGAACTGCCATCTCAAAACGCGTTTAAAAACAAACTATGATGACGTCATTTTCATCTACACCTAAAAGGATTTTTTAGTTCAAAAAAGACCTTGTTTCAAAGAATAGACGTTCAATTTACTTTTTAATAAATGTTGTTTAGTCGAACTTAATTTAAAGAGATGATAGAATTGCTACCAGTGTTAATTTATCACTGTTAATTTTTAATAGAATTCAATCTACGAGTGGGTGCGCGACCACCGCGTCCACCACAAGTTTAGCGACACCGCGGCGGACCCGCACGACGCCAGCCGAGGGTTCTGGTTCTCTCACATCGGCTGGCTCTGCATGAAGAAGAACAGCCTCGTCATCGAGAAGGGCCGCCAGATCGACATGAGCGATATTGAAAGGGACCCCGTCGCCATGTTTGAGAAAAAGTATACAAATTGTTTTCTTGGTTAATAGACTCAACAGAATCGAATAGTTTCTTTGTGGCAAGTGACATAGTATTTTATTGAAATTCTAATACACAATAGAGTATTATTTATAATTTTGTTATAATTTTAAAATTAACTAGTTTAATTCAAAATTGAAAACTGCGGGCAACGCAATAAAAATAAAATGTAATAATTATAATGTAAAACTGTTCTCTCAACCGTGTCACTACAGCCCGCCTAGCACGCGAGCCGTGATAAAAGTCTATCCATTCTAGTTTCCCCGCGAAAACGAGACAGACGTATCCATATTCTAGCTTTATCACGTTCCCGCGCGGGGAAAGACCAATTAGTCCTCGGCGCGTGCTAGGGGGCTGGCGTGTGTCGTGTGCTAGTTGTCAGATTCAAAATAATTCTGATGTGGTTAGAGCAATGATGTGAACCTCTAGATCGCCCGATGGTCTTGCCACGCATGACAGAGCTCCATTACTCTAAATAAGTATTTTACGCAACACTAGTAACCATCGAAAACTGTCCTGTGCTTTTATAATTTTGTCAAACTAATGCCTTTGATTCCTTTTAATTTTCATAATCTAAAATAAAAATAAAGGCCATAAAAATGTTCAGTAGGGCATCCGTTTTTCTGTATTTTAGTCAATTAGTCAAACCCCAGAAGCAAATACTATAAATCCTGTTTGCAGTCAATCGTTAGACTTCCCCTCAAACGAAAATTAGTAGTTTAGAAACCACTGCTAGCCACTGCGAGTACGTCAGAACCTCATTGTATTTCATAACTTAGATTGCGTCGTCCCAGTGATTGGCCAATCGCTAGCATAGAACGTTACCTCGCCCTCTGCCCGCAACGGGAGTCGTGTTTGCAGGAGAAATTATGTTCACGAGCCATCAACAGGCTATATGATCTGTGCCCAGAAGCCTCACCTTAGTGAACTGATACAATGATTTAATTGATCTGTAAAAATGATAATAAATTACACAAAGTGTGAAACAGAATTATGTAACTGTGTTGTTACTTCAATCTAGTTGATTTCTATAATGATTATTATTGATTTGTTGTTGTAGATACTCAGGTTGGTTGAGTCTGATATTCTGCTTCATTCTCCCAACCCTGACTGGAATCTTGCTGTGGGGAGAGTCTTGGAAGTGTGCTGTGGCGTGGCAGTGCTTTATTAGAGTCCTTGCAGTGTTTCACGTTGAAATGTCGGTTAATAGCTTCGCACATATGTATGGACACAGGCCTTACAACAAGTAAGTAAGATGTGTTTTATATAATTTTATTTGTATAAATAGTAGATTGTTTGCCAAGGGAGCAATCGACTATTTTTAAGGCGATTGTGTTTCTTTGAATCCAGAGCGTAGCGAAGGATTCTAGAGTAGAAGAGTAGAGAGTAGAAGTAGGGGTGGAGTAGTAGAGTACTGGATACAAAGTACTCGAGCTTAAAATAGTGTTGATCGCGAGGTGGACACTAATTTTTATGGTGCTCTATGAGAAAATAAGTAAGTGCAACTTATGAATAAGAATAGTACATACGTTTATTTCATTCTCACTACTCACACTCACTTCTCACTTTTTATTGAGGAAGGTACAGTTAAAATCAAACTTTATAAAACTAAGTAAAATCCGAATTTGAGTAAACAATTATGAACGAATGCGTAATGCATTTTGCGCGGTTTTGTTTTTTACTCAAACTTTTTTTTCTCGCGCCTTCCTTTTTCATACAACATGTTACTTGTTCATAAAATATCTGTGGTTGATCTCTTTGGTGATTGGAAGTTTTACTAGCAATTATCCACATTACAAATTAAAATTACTTTCTAATCCCTAGAGCAAAAAAGAGCTCTTTTTTGCCCTGTTTGAGAAAACCAAAATGAACTTTTTAAATAGTAGTATTGTGATAAAAACTCGAGTACTCAATGACCTTAATTGGACTAAAAATTAAAAGATATGTTTAATTTTTGTCAAATTCAGTTGAGGCGTTAAACGTGCTTGAGTTTTGGCGGGAACACGAAAAAAATAATTATATCAAAAATCATGTCGCTGAATTCTATTATTTATATAAACTTGTTATATTTCGGGTATTCATTAAAAGTGTAAATTATTATTATGTTAAATCTGACGTTCAAAAGTGTACCTACCAAATTGAAAAATAAATGATTGATTGATTGATTGACAAGCAAGACTTTCATCTGGTGGTAAGCGTCACGCCTGCCACTAACAGTAGCAGTGTCAGAATAGTGAACTTGCGAATACAATCCTGCGCCGCACTGCAGTGAGACCTGAGATATCAGATGTTAAATCTCTTCATACCCAGTAATTTCTCTGGTAACATTGCCCTTCAAACCGGAACACAGTAATTCTTGCGTGATACTTCCCCAGGCGGACTCTGCAGTAGAGTACTACCACTACAAAAAACTTTACTTTACTTGTTTGTTTCAGAAACATTGAACCTAGACAAAATTTATTCGTCTCCTTAATCACTTTAGGCGAAGGAGGACATAACTATCATCATACGTTTCCTTGCGACTATAAATCAAAAGAAATCTTCGATTTTATCAACTTGGCCACTTTTATCTTAAGGGGTTGGGCTAAGATGGGACTGGCGTATGATCTGAAAGAACCAAGTCCCGAGCTAGTGAAGACTATGGTCCAGAAGCAGAAAATCCACGCAAAATAGTTAAATAATGAATCAAGGCAGTGATCATGTTAGGTGAAGACGATCACAAGAATTATCATAAGTTTTCAGATTACAAATCAAAAAAAATACTTCGTTTTTATCAACTTGGTGACTTTGGCATTAGTAATGTGAATTAAAATTGGACCTTAATCCGGCCACTGAGAGAATGCGTTTGACAGCTACAATAACATTGTCTAAAGCTGAATGAAAACACTTTTGCTAGTTACTAGTTTTGCGATTATAGTACCTTTACAGACTGGTGGTAGCTGATTATAATACCTATAGCAATAGTACATTATGATACGAGTGTGCTATGTTGGTCATTACACTAGAGGCGGTATTAAGCGCGCGAGCCGCAGGCGAGCGCGATAAGGAAGCCGAGAGCGTAATGACTAATAGCACAAGAGTTCCATACGACTGTTTTCGTCACACTTGCGAGGAAAAAACAATTTTTTTTGATAATAATCAACCACACAGCGAAAACGTCAACAAACATTTGCGGAAAATGGCGCCCAAATCAGTAATGCGCGCGCAGGTTGACATTTACTTCAGCGGCATAAGAACTCTTTGTTGGTATTACAAAAAAACTGTAAGTATTACCCGGCTATATTAAGAGTGCTTCGTATACGTACGTCTAATTGCAGTCACGTACAAACTTGACTTTACCGGGTTATACCAATTATAGTACAAGCGTCGTAATGTAAAGTAAAAAGCACGCGTGTGTAATAGCTTGGATTATGAGCCTAAAAGCGATGTAATAAGATCTACTTTACGAGCAAGTGTGATGAAAAATAAATAAATGATATCCTTCAACTTTAGACAATGTTATTGTAGCTGTCAAACGCATTCTCTCAGTGGCTGGACTTTAGTGTATGAGTTGCAGGAGCCAAATCAAGAGCTTGTTGATATGCACCATATTTTATTTTGTATGGTATCGATACGAGCGAGACGGTCACCTGGTGGTAAGCATCACGCCTGTCCATAACAGTAGCAGTGCCAGAATTGTGAACTTGCTAATACAAGCCTGCGCCGCCCTGCACTGCTGCTTCTCTGATATATTAGAAGTATAATATTTTTATGCCCCGGTAATTTCTCTGGTAATATTGCCCTTCAAAACGAAACACAGTTATGCTTGCACACTACTGCTTGGCGGTTGAATAGCTGACAAAGGTGTGGTACTACCCCAGGCGGACTCTGCAAGTGTCCTACCACTTCAGAAAAGCTAATTGAAAAACCAAATTAAAATTCGCCGAGTGATAAATTTGTGATAATTATTTAATCTTTCTTGCCAAGAAATATATAATTATATACAGGGTTAGTTCTAATTAGTTAGCATCTTTTTGAGGGCATATTCTGTACATCAAAATAAAACAAGTTTTACTATGTGGCCAACATTGAAACCGCGAAAGAAATATCAGCTGTTCCATACAAAAAGTTCATCGACCTTGGGCAAAATGTACGGAACAGCCGTTTTTTTGCGATTTCAATGTTGGCCCATAGTAAAAGTTGTTTGTTTTGATGTACAGAATACGCCCTTAAAATTATGCTAACTGATTAGAAATAACCCTGTATACAGTATCTAACTCAATGTCTCCACTAAAATCTCTCTTGACAACAAAATTGTATGTTATATAATAACCGCAATAGAGATGTCATTGTGTCTGGAAGTGATGGATAATTTAATCTCTCGCATTCATCGCATCACTCTACATGCACAAAATACCAAAAAGAGATGGTTTTTTTTTTTTTAAATAATTGCAAAAAATAATGGTGTTTTTATTTTAATGAAAAGGTATTTATTATCCCTAGTTGTATCATCCCCTAATCATTTATCTATCTTTCTGTATCTAGCATTATGTTAACCGCCCTCTAATTACTACCATCAACCTAACTAATATTTTTGAATAACCTTCCTACTATAGTCAATGGCCATACTACCGGCTGTTAGTATGAACCAGTATTTCCACTTTCAATTTTGGTTTCCCCCTAGTTTGTGGTCGAATTGTCCCTAAAATTCCCTAAAGACAATTCAAAACTTCCAAAACTTCCATTCATTCAAAAAAAATCCTTGATTTAGGGAGCATGACCATAATAAAGAAAAAAATACCTAATTTGAAGCCGAAGCACTACTTTTACAGTTTTTTTGCTGCACTTAACATTGTATAGGCACTCTCATTCAGATGATTAATAGAATATTTTGTAGCTATTGTTTTGGAAATTCTGCAATGCAGAATAAAAAAAACGAAATGTTAGTATAATACGATATTAGTTCTTATATCGTCTGTAAATACGATCATAGCACAATAAAATTAATAAGTCAACTAAAACTAGACGGGTTACATTCATTATGAGTTTGAGACCATAAACAACGATTACCACAATAAATTCGATTTTTCCCCAAAACTCCCTAAATCCTTTTTGAAATGAAATGTCCCTTACATAATTCTAGTCATTTTTCCCAAAAAAAGGGAGAAATCCCTAAAAGTGGAAACACTGGTTTGAACACCGTTATCCTTCTAGGGTATCATTGTACTAATCAATATGAACAACTTTTACTATTGGCCAACCGTGAAATAGCGAAAAGAAATTGGTTGTTCCATACAATTTTTTTATTGAACTTGAACAAAATGTATGGAGTAGCAGGTTTTATTGTTGCTATTTCAGGGTTGGCCCCATAGTAATAGTTGTTCATAATGATGAGTACAATGAAATCCTAGAAGGATAACGGTGTTCAAACTAACAGCCGGTATATTGAGTCTGCGAATCCTACTATTAGGTATAGTGGAGATATGATTGTTATTAGAACTTAAGCTTAAGCTTACGATCACATGATCGTAAAACCTAAGTTTTTGAATAGGTAGTACGAGCCAGCGAATCCCTAATCTTATATATGCTACGCCGAATAGCCTGGGAACAAGATTTTATTTTTGTTTTTTTTTAAACGGGAATACTCACGTTTAATTAAATCGGATACCCCGACTATAGTTTCGATCACATCCGTTGACCTTTTCCAAAAAGTGAAAACAGAGCCCGACGCGCGTGCAGCTGCGTCCTGCTTAGCACAAAACCAAAAATGTGTCAAAACCACGTCAGTTTTCATAATAAAAGATTTTATTTATGGAAAAAAAAAACTCAACACATTATGTGGAATAACGTAGGTACGAGATATACACAAAGTTTAACACAGAGGTTTAACACTACCCCGAACCTAGGAATGTCATTCTTCCAGCTGTCACGCATGTTAAGTTATATGTAGCAAACAATAGAGTCAATATTCTAATGCAATAAAAAACACCATTTAACAAAAGTTGAGACATGATAAATCAATAAGAAACAACTATTAAAATCTGTGGCCCTTGTTAACTGTATAAACCACTTGTTAGCGCCTTCTACGCGATTCAACTTATTTCATACTTTGTCAACTAAACATACATACGTTTAAAGCTCGCGCCTTCTGTGCAGGCACTCACTCATTCACATAACTCATTCATTCAATGAGTCGGCTTTCGCTTTTATGTGGAATAAACCGTAATATAAACTATGGTCTTATTGCTTGACATTGATAAATAGCTTCTTAATTACAGACTCAAATAGTATCTTACGCCTTTCTGTAGACGGATGTAACAAAGATTCGCCAGTTAACACGAATTTTCAACATTGCTTCAATAAGGGTATACCGCACTAGGCGGACTAAGCTGCGGTAGCCTAATGGATCCATACTGCGTTTTTTTCCGCTAGGTGGCGCATCCTCAATACGGCCATACTCAACTGTCTATCTCATAAGTACATTTGGTTGTATTTTGTTTTGTTTTTGTGTAGAACATTTTATAGACTCGGATTACCAGGGTGAATCTCCGTATACTGTTTTGTACAGCAATCCTTTGTACGACTTAGTAGATCTTGGTAAAGGTATATCAACTACTTAATTTTTTTCATACATTTTGGAACTACGCGACATCCTTTGATTAACGTATTAACCTACTATAATAGTTGCTGAGAATATCTGAAAAAATCGTGTATAATGATTGGTTATGGAGTAACTTAGAGACCCCCACGTCGGTACGTATAATATCGTGTGCGTGGTTCCTGTTACGCTGGTTATGTTCAGCTTTTTCTAAGCGCTCTAGAAACGAAGGTTGTAGAGCGATTTTGATGAAAACTTGGAATTAAGGTATCAGTACTATTTCCTATAATAATATCTCTGAAATTTACCGCTCTAGAATGTAAGCTAGATTAGGTAGAAAAAATCAATTTTCGAGCAAACGACGTCATAATTTCCAAATGACTTAGAGCTCTCCGCAAGTGTAAAGATTAACCGTCATATGCATAAAACGCTAAAACGTATTACAAACCTATTTTAGTTAAAAAGTGTTTTGTCAAATTTCTTTCGAATTACGATTTGAGTTTGAAAAAAGAAGACAAAACACTTTTTAACTAAAATAGGTTTGTAATACGTTTTAGCGTTTTATGCATATGACGGTAAGAGTGCGCGGCTCTCGTAAGCCTGGGTTTTTGGGATTCTTCTAATCGCTCTAGAAACGAAAGCTTCAGAGCTACAGTGGTGCAAACCTAGATTTAAGGTCCTATAACCATGCCTAATAACACCTCAAAAAATCAGGTCCGTAGGATTTTTTATGAAAATCCCATACTAACGAAAGTTTCTTTCCCGGAGTATAACTAGGCTTACAACTTGTGACTTATGAATGAATGTAGAATAGCTTCGGAATACTTCAACCGTTCTTTATCCACCATTCAGAAAATTCGATTCAGAATATTCAAAAGATGGGATCTGTCGATCTTTGTGCACAATTGTAAGCTTTTCAAGATCTTGCTTTTTTATTCGATTATAATGCTGTTTTACCCTTAATCTCAACGATTCCATCACTCAAACAGAGTTCCTAATTGGGAAACTTTGTTCAAACAGCATATAATTGATATAGATGGAGGCTTAATAGGTATATTTCATGGCATTGGTATATTTAAACAAAAGTTAGTTAAACGGTTACAAGGATGAATTATAATTAGGTACTGTTAACAAATAAATAAGAAAGTTTTTTTTTGTGGATCTTATTTCATCGGTTTTAGTCTCATAATCCAAGATATTACACATACATGCTTTTTACTTTACCTTATTAGCACCAGTGTTATAAAAGCGGGCCAGCATATCTGTCAGGTGCTAGCGCGGTTTTTTAATCTCTGTGTGAGGCACGCCTACTTACCGCACGAACTCATACGCCCGGTAGTAGTACCCATACCAAAAATAAAACTGGTGATATCTCGAGTGCGGCAAACTACAGGCCTATTTCGTTGGCCACTATTGTGGCCAAGGTACTTGACAGAGTTATTCATACGCATGTTAGTACAATATGTGTAGATGACGGGCAGTTTGGCTTTCGCCTTCATGTTTCTACTGACATGGCTATTTTTTCTCTGAAAGAAGTTGTCAAATTCTACACTGAACGAGACACCACAGTATACGCATGTTTTATGGACCTCAGCCGCGCATTCGATACAATTAATCACGACCTGCTGTGGCATAAAATGCGCGACGCCGAGGTACCGCCTGAGGTTGTTGACCTGCTGGCGTACTGGTATGGCCATCAGGTCAACAACGTCAGGTGGGACTCTGAGTTATCGGATGATTAGCGGCTGCCCTGTGGCGTGAGGCAGGGCGGGCTCACCTCTCCCGACCTGTTCAACCTCTACGTAAACGACTTGATCGTGGAGCTGAGCGGCACTCCCGTCGGGCTCAGGCTGGATGGCAGATATGTCAACAACCTGAGTTATGCTGACGATATGGTGCTGCTCAGCCCCTCGGTTAAGGGATTGCGTAAGCTCATTGATGTTTGTGAACGATATGCGCATAGACATGGTGTAGTTTACAACACCAAAAAAACCGAAATGATGGTCTTCAGATCGGTAAAGGGACCCCAAAATGTGCCAGCAGTCCGGCTTAATGGACAGCCGGTAGACATAGTAAGCAGTTTCGGGTACCTTGGCCACATTGTGACATCTAGCCTTTCAGACAACGAGGACATAGAAAGACAGAGAAGGTCTCTCTGCGTAGTTGGCAACATGGTTGCAAGAAAGTTCTTTAAGGCGGCGCCTGACGTGAAACTTACTTTGTTCCGATCCTTCTGTCAATCGTTTTACACGTGTCAACTCTGGACTAAATACACCCAGAAGGCGCACAGCGCGTTACGTGTGGCCTACAATAACATTTTCAGGCACCTGATATGGTATTGTAGTGTCGCCGAGATGTACACGGAGTCGCGAGTAGACTCGTTTAACGCAATACAGCGCAAACGAATTGCATCGTTTATGTTCAGAGTTGACACGTGTAAGAACACGATAGTAAAAAGCCTTGCTGACAGATTGACCCTGACTGCAACTTACCAACGTTGGGTGGCTATTGCCACCTAAGTAGTTATTTTTTAAATTAAATATTAAGTATATGACTTTCTTTATTTTATTATGTGATTTTATATGGATCATGTGTCCGAAATAAAGAATTATTATTATAATTATTATTAAAAGGTGTATAACCCGGTTACGTTAAGTTTGTACCACACTGCAAGTTATTATGTACATTATGTATACGAAGCATTCTTATTATAGCCGAGTCATACAGTTTTTAATAACACTATCAGAGAATTTTTATGCGGCTAAGTAAATTGCCACCTGCGCGCGCATCAATGGTTTGTGCGTCACTTTCCGCAAATAATTGTTGAAGTTTTCGCTGTGTGGAGTGTTTGTTTTTTTCGTAGCAAATGTGATGAAAAAAGTCGTTTGAAACGCGTGTGCTATTCGTAATTACACTCTCGGCTCGCACGCATAATACCGCCTTGAGTGTAATAACCAACATAACAACTTGTAAGTATAATAATGTACTATTAAAGTGGTTTTGGTTTTCATAATTATTTAGGTAGCTAAAGGTTTTTAATTTGACTAGAGCAATAAAATAAGAAAAAATGGTCCGTAATTTATTTTATGGACACAATTTGAATTATTAATATTTTATAAGTAATGAGTCGAACAAGATGCTCTTCTGGTGGTAGGAGATAACGCCTCAAAAGCATATATTATTAATGACTGCATAGGTGGAGCTGGGTGTGTCTAATGCAATCAACTTGTTAAAGATCAGTTTTTCGATAATAGTACATTATGATACAAGTGTGCTATGTTGGTCATTACACTAGTGGCGGTATTATGCGAGGAAAAAACAAACTTTTTATTGATAATAATCAACCACACAGCGAAAACGTCAACAAACATTTACGGAAATTGGCGCCCAGACCAACAATGCGCGCGCAGGTTGACATTTACTTCAGCGGCATAAGAACTCTTTGTTGGTATTACAAAAAAACTGTAAGTATTACCCGGCTATATTAAGAGTGCTTCGTATACGTACGTCTAATTGCAGTCACGTACAAACTTGACTTTACCGGGTTATACCTATTATAGTACAAGTGCCAAAGAGTAAAGTAAAAAGCACGCGTGTGTAATAGCTTGGATTATGAGCCTAAAACCGATGCAATAAGATCCACTTTACGAGCAAGTGTGATGAAAATGTATTGTTTTGTGAAAAGTAATAAAATAATAATGATGATTAATATTATTAGGTATAATATGCCTACGAAAGCTGCGTGTGTGCATGTTATGTATAAAACGTATGTATAGCTAGTAATACTAGCTATGTTTTAGTTAAATCTAAATAGACTAAATATTATAACCTTCCTTTCTGCAGTAGTAGGCAAACCGACATCAGTTCCCACGTCATGAGTGTTGTGGACAAAGGCAAAGCAATTTGTTTAGTTCAAAACTTTCCTAAATTGCGTGGCAAAGTTTTGAAGTCCCGGTATTTCGCATAAATATTTTATACGAGTTCTTACTTAGAGTGAAATTAAGCCTAATAGAGGAACTTTTAATTGATATTCGGACCAAAAATGGGTGTCGTCGTTTTAGCAAGTACCGCTATAAATATTGAAACGGAAAGAGTTTTATGCATTGCGTGGTCTTTCGTCGTAATCATAATTGCTTATACGCCATACTTACATACCCCATCGCCCGTTTTGTGACTCTGAGTTACTTCAAAAGGCCAGTGTTTTTTTATATTTTCTGTTTGTTATTCCTTCAGCAAAATGTGTTATTTTGTTCCCGAACTAAAGATTTAAGAAAATTAAGATTATAAATTGCAAGGTTTTTAGATTCGGGTTACGTTAGGAACACCATTTAGGGAAGAGGGTTAGTACGTTCGGAATGAAAATTTATCATTTATTGCTTTCCTAACCTATCCCGCTGCCGGGTCAGATTTTCGGTTCAGGTTCGGAATAATCTCGGTTAGGTCCTCGAAGGACGATTAGGTGGTACTAACGCTGGACTGATGCGTATTGGTGGTTTACCATTCATTGTTTTTTTCATGGCATAATTAAGCAGCAGAGCTCTCCAAACGATGTTTTCTATCTCCAAAAGACCAGCGAACACATCACACGCACAGGTTACACTTTAGTTGCTCAGGTTACAACATTACATGCACAGGTTACACACTACATGCACAGGCCATATATTACATGCATCACTGAAGAGAGAAGTGAATAGAACGGAAATGTGACGGGCCGCTCTAGCCGGCATTAAGTGCAAATGCGCTGAATGACAATTTTACCAATATACATGTTTTTAAACTGAGAATACTCAAAAAGACAATTTAAATAGACCAAAGCACATGGCATCATAATTAGATAAATTTTAGTCTGTTGCAAAATGGCATTTTGAGCGTTTTACTTCAAATGCGCGACCAATTATTGGCATTTTTTTGTCGTAGTTTCTATACAAATAAGTGTGAAACTGGCGACAGCGGTTTTCCATACAATTGCTTCACAACATTGTTTTGACAGCCGTTCTACCGAAGAAGTAGGTTTTCGCTTTTCTGTGACCTGCACAGATTGCACATTACATGCACAGTTCAAATGTAAATGAGTATGAGGCGGCTGCACCCCCAATTATAGGAAACCACAGCGTGCACTAAATAGTTCAGTTAGAATCATTTTAGTAAACAACCTTCGATATTCTCATTGTTGAATCTTATACGAGATTGTTCATTATCATTTTAAAGCAAAACAGCATCGTCATCAGCTATAAAACGTCCACTGCTGGACGAAGAGAGGGGTGTTGCCATAATCCCCACGCTTGGCAGGTGGCTTGGGGATCGCAGAATGCTCACCACCGTTAACCAAAAGGACGCTGCTGCCCGTCCTCCGGTGGGTCTGTTTGCAGTTTAAGGACATACCCTACCCAGATCTAACCAAAAGAGCATAATATCTAGGAAATGTTTGTAGTGGTAATACCTACCCTACTGCAGAGTCTGCCTGGAGAAGTACCACGCCTTTGCCAGTAATTCAACCGCCAAGCAGTAGTACGCAAGCATTACTGTGTTCCGGTTTGAAGGACAATGTTACCAGCGAAATTACTGGGTATGAAGAGATTTAACGTCTAATATCTTATCATCTAATAGCGCAGTGCAGTGCGGCGCAGGATTGTGTTGGCAAGTTCAACATTTTGGCACTGCTACTGATAGTGGCAGGCGTGACCATCAGGCGAACGTTTTACTCGTCTCGTAACTTGATTGTATAAAAAAAAAAGTGCATCTTCGACTATAATCGTCGCTTACTAATTAGTGGGCAAACGCAAAGTTATAAGTGTTAATAAATGGACCTTACACATGATTTTCTGATTAAATATCTAATAATATGGCGGTATAAGTCTTCCTTAATGTACATTTATGTATTGTATAGAATGTTTGCACAGGGAGGTTTTCACGTCACCATGCTCTCAACGACATTGTCCGCAAGGCTGTAATATCAGCGAACGTTCCCTGCGTTCTCAAGCCACCCGGACTTAGCAGATCCGACGTTAAGAGACTACACGGGCTGACTCGGGTGCCATGGAAGAACGGTCGGATGCCTAGTATGGGTCGTGACATGTGACAGCACCGTCGCCGCCTGCCACCTTAGTAGGAGGATGCCGCTCTCAAAAAACGGTAGAAATACGCAGCAATGGAGCCGTGTTACTTTTTCGTTCCCATCGCGTTTGAGATGGTGGGCTGCTGGGGCGTTGAGGCCAAAACTCTGGTCGGTGAAATAGGGCGAAGGTTATACTTTCAGAATATTTATTAATCTCATAAGAATTACAATAATTCACTTACCGAGATTACATAATTAGTAGTAAAGTCAATGTGCTACTGAGCACAGCATGCAGACTTACACAAGATTTATAATATGTTATAATCATTTATAATGCTACGATAACAGAGCTTAAGAAAAAACAATAAACAACGAAAAAATATATTTTTTTATACTTAGGGTAGTATTGAATTTAATAACTTGGTTCGGTTTCAACGCGCTTTGCCGATAAGCTAGTACAATAAAATGCGCATAAGGACTGTGGCACACTGCGAGTTGGCTATATTGGGAGATAAACTTTTAATTTAAAATCCATGCAATAAAATAAATGTATGTATGAGTATGCTATGTTTGTACTATGTATACATGAATTGCATATGCATCAACTTAAATTCATAAATTAAAATGTTTTCCATGAGAATAACTTTAATCAAAATTAAAATTTACTAACTATAACCAAATAAGTACTTTTTCGTAAATAAGTCAATAATAATAAGTCTTAATAGGTATTTTTTTTTATTTATTTTAAAATTAATTAAAAATAATAAGGTTAAGGGACACAACCAGGGACGGGAGTCCCGGAGCGGGAGCTCCGGCTCATACCTGATGCAAAGGTTAGCCATTGCAATCCAGCGCGGAACGCAGCTAGCGTTATGGGCACCTTTGCACTAAGAAGTTACAGTTAGGGGTGGGTTATTTGATTGAGATTGACTTATTACAATTATTAATTTATATAATATGCTGACTTTCGTTAATTAATATTAATAGTGTAATGTGTTGTATACTATAAAGAATTAAAGAAATAAATAACATTTCATTTGATATTAATATTTTTCTCGGAGAAAGGTTTCCCTCTTCGTAAATTTCTCTGATATTTTTGATCACTGAAATTGTCTAATAAAACTCAAGGAGTGAAGTCTCAGCTCGAAATAATCCATCAATTAAATGTTTACCATATAAAACTTTTCAAATAAACCTCTTAACCGCGCGTCGGTGGTTTCTAAAGACCGTTTTATGTGGTTTTATTGCAAAAATCCCCAGTTTAACTACCGAGGAGTAATTCAAACTCAACAATTCGCGAAGAAATTTATTACAACCTTCATATTTTATCCGGGACGTACACGCGAGACTAGTCAGAGGCAAAAGGACAACTTTACATAGGGCCCATTTTTTTTTTAAATTTGTTTACATGTTTGCATTTGACCAATAGCTCGCCTGATGTTATGCGAAGATGATGATGATGGAGCATCCTTGTCTAAAAGAAAATGATTCCAAAAATTACCAAAATTTAGTTTTACTGGTATTCTTATGAAGTAAGTTATGATAAAGTATAGAGCGTTAGGAAGCTTCCTTGTCAGCCTTGTCGCTTCTACATATTTTTTTACGAGCCTGAGGGGCTACTTTAGTTCCGCTACGCGGAGCGAAAGGAACCACTTCCTCCCCGCAGCGGCACAAAAAAACATACTTATACAAACCGCGGGAGCAAGTAAAAACACCCTGTTTGTTAACCATGGCTTCGCCTCGGGAGTCACTATACATGAGGTCTGAGACATTCTCTACTTTTGCTTCCTAGGTGAGTAATCTACTTGTTAAGATTTATGTATTACTAGCTGCGCCTCGCGGTTTTACCCGCGATTGTTGGGAAAATGTGCTAAAGTAGCCACTTTAGCCCCGCAGGCACGTAAAAGCCTTTTTTATTTATTTTTTTGGCTCATGTGCGGCCACGCCATCGAGTGTGAACATGAAATCAATGGTACGAGTTGTAAAGTCTCATTTTGTATTGGTGCTGAACCGGAAATTATTCTTTCTTACTAGTCCATCTGTTCTATTCTATTCTGTAGCACACGTTTGGCTTATCGAGACGGGGGCCTAAAGTCTCCCGTAACTTATGTGGGAAACGACTATTTCTGAGCCCTGGAGAAGTCGCACCTTGAGATGGCTGACTGTAAGATGGACATTTTCTTTTTTAACATGACTATTTATTAAAGTTTGTTTTAGGAACGCTTAGAAAGCAATGAGTAAAGTAAATATTAATCAAACCTTAGTAAAATAATTCCAGGGCAACTTACAATATTTGCTGGGCTGATGATGATGGTGATGATGAGTTCTAATGATATAATATAACATATAATATATGATAACGAAAAAAAAAAACTTCCGGACCCTGCTATAAAATCTACGAAAAAGATTAATATTTTGACAAATTATGTCAAACTTCTTATGTTTCGCTTAAAACATCGTATTTATAAAACTTAAGAAGAATCCCTATTAGGTATTATATTTATTTATCTATCCGAAAAGGTCCGCGTAAAAATATTTAGAGACACATACCGCAAACTTGTATCTATTCGAAAAATTCCGCGAACTAAGACTTTTTGATCTGAAGCTAGTTCGTAAACCCCGCTTATTTACAGCCTCTCATCCTAAGGACGTTCAAAGTTAAAAGAAAAATCTCAGCTAACATAACAGAAAGTAGTTTCATGAAAACGTTTTGCTTACCTGCGAAGTTATACCCTACATCGTTGCCCTGGGACCAAGCAGTTTGTGGTCCGTGAAAACTTAACGTAAACTTTTGCGTTTATGAGCCGTAACCACGGGGTTTACGGACTTGTTGTACAGTGAAGTTTGTTTATTATATTCTTCACAGCGGGGCCCTTTTAACTCTGCCCTGGAAAGTGGAAAGTACCTACAGTAGAGGCAGTCCGCCTCTAGTATCGAACCTAGAGGCGAAACTAGGGCGACCTAAAAAATCTGCAGTTCCATACAAAAAGTTCATGAACGAATTGTATGGAACAGCTGTATCGAACTAAAATTATGTGTTAAATTATATTTTTTTTGTATTTTATTGTTATGCATTTTAATAATTTTGTATAATTTTAAGGAATGTTTTTAATTAATTATGTAATATCATTAGTGTAATTGGCCTTAAGCCGTACTAATTGAAATAAATAAATAATTAATAAATAAAAGTCTCACTAGTCCAATTTTTTATATCATCGAACTACTGAGATGACAAATTCTCAGAAATCCGACCCTCGAACTAGTTTATGGGACTTAGGTCTCAATAGTCCAATTCTTTGGTACATCAAACTTTTGAGATAAAAGTCTCATCAGTCCGATCATCGGACTACTGAGACAAAGCTAAGGCCCTGTTTTTGTTCTACAATCTGTTTTTTTGCATCCCATCCAAAACATTCGTTATGAACAACTTTTACTATGGTGCCAACCCTGAAATCGTGAAAAAAATCTGCTGTTCCATACAAAAAGTTCATGGACGAAATGTATGGAACAGCTGTTTATATCGCGATTTCACGGTTGTCTACCTTGTTGTCTGTAAATTTGGCGGAGTTGCTAAACAGTTTGCAATGTGATTGTTGTTACAGATATTACCTACTGTAACAACAATCTTCAAGCCATGTCAGAGGCCTTCGGCATATTAACTCTGACACTAGGGCTGGCCACTCAGCCTATAAGAACTTATACTTACTTACCTAAAAAAAATGGGATGTAGGTTTGTGTTTGACCACATCCTATCTGAACTTGAGCAATGATACGGTCTAGGATGGAGCAAGCTTACCAGAAAGAACCTGCGTTGCACTCTTCTGTGTACTTACTTACTTACTTAGACCAGCCCTGTCGCACTCGCTGATTTCAATATAGTGGAATTAAAGAAGCGTGGCGTATTTATTTTGTGGCGATTCCATGGTGTATGTTACCTATATATAAACAATATTTGACGGAAATCCATTCAGCAATTTTAAGCATTCAAACATAAATAAACAATCTGTTTTATTTATACGGGAATCGTCGTCGTTGACGACGTTTAATTAAATCAGATTCTCCGACTATAGTTTCAATCACATCCGATGACATTTATCAAAGAGTGAAAACAGAGACCGACGCGCGTGCGGCTGCGTCTTGCGCCGTCCAGGGGCCTTATTTTTGAATCGTACGCAAGCGTAGCGCATGCGAAAGGAGCTGACCTTCGAACGATACTGTTTGGAATAAGGTTCAATATCGTTTGAAAGTCGGCTCCTTTTGCATACCCAACTTTGTGCAAAAATAAGGCTCCTGGATCACCGGATGTGATCGAAACTATAGTTGGAGTATTGGATTTCCCGTATAAATAAAACGAAATGTGTCACAACCTCGTCAGTTTTCATAACAAACATAATAAACTTTCTCATTGATAATCAATGATATTATATATAATATAGGAGGTTATAATAATTTTAGTAGGACTAGCTGATACCCGCTACTTCGTACGCGTAGAGCTCGGCCTTCGGCTTCGCTACTATAACCCGCTCCAGGAACACGAAATTTCATCCAAATCGGTCCAGCCGTTTAATCAAACGTTCAGCCGTTTAAACCTTCACTGGACTACTACAAACATTTCAAAACCAAAATCAGCTAAATCGGTCTAGCCGTTCTCGAGTTTTAGCGAACAATCCAACAGCAATTGATTTTTATGTGTATAGACGATAAAATATAGGATATTTTTTGCCCAATTTTATTTTATTATTTATTTATTAGCTGCACGGACTGCGGGTCCGTGCCTTTTGTCAGCTTTTACAAATTTTTTATTAACTAAATTTTACACTGAATAACTTAAAAGCATAAAAAAACAAACAAAAAAAAAATATACAATTTAAAAAAAAAAATTGTTAAAAAAATACCTACCTGTACGAAGCCTGTCGTGGCTAGCAAAGTAAACTTTTCCCTTCCGAACTGAAAGTCATTGCTCTGTCCATGCCGTTACTTTGTTGCGGTCAGGAGAGGGCAATAAGTCGGAGCAACTTTACAATGAGGTTTCGAAACATTTCTATATTTAACCTACAGGTACTTACCCCACCCCACAGCTCTACCCTGAATTGAAGTTCTCCTAACTTATTTCGTAGGAACTTGCTAACTAAGCTAGCTAACTTGCTAGCCGTGGTAGCCTGATTTTCAAGTTTCTCCTACCATTACAGGAAATGGTAACATAATCAATTATTATAATAGAATTTTAATTTTCAAACGACTTCAAAAAACGAGGTTCGACTGTTTACTCCGCCAATTATGAACTGATTTTGATGATTCTTTTTTTGGATGGTAGGTAATACTTCAGAGGTGGTCCCATATAATTTAATGAAATGGGTTCAGTACTTTAGTTTTTAAATAAAAATTACTAGGAAATATGAAGATGTCATCCAGGTATTCGAAGTTGAATTCGGTTGATTTATTTAAAAAAAAACGTCTCATAATTGTATTTATAATACCGGGTGCTAGTTTGAACACCGTTATCCTTCTAAGATATCATTGTACTCATCATTATGAACAACTTTTACTATGGAGCCAACCATGAAATCACGAAAAAAAAAACATTTGTTCCATACATTTTGTCCAATATCGATGAAACTTTTTAAATGGAACAGCTGGTTTTTTTTTCGTGATTTCAGAGTTGGTCCATAGTAAAAGTTGTTCATAATGATGAGTAGAAGGATAACGGTGTTCAAACTAACACCCTGTATTGTATTCAGGTTTTTTTTATACGTGTAAATAATTTATTTATCAATAAATACATTTGATTTTGACTTTGGATTTTGTTAGCCTTGAAATCGAGCAAGAGGATAAGCAGAGAAAAAAATATGCAAAAATCATCACTACCATCCTAACCGGAGAAACGAGGCAATACTAACTCTGAACAGTCACAAATCTCACGTAAGGCGAGAGTATTCCCGACGTACGACCATCATGGAATCTATAGGCAATAAATAACACACTCTCACACTCCATTTGGAACCTGAGACGCAGGAATGGTCCGAGGTAGTGAAGATTTTGCTATGCGGGACGAACAAAGGCAAATATTACCATACGGGACGAATAATACTTTTTTTCATCACACTTGCTCGTAAAGTGGATTTTATTACATCGGTTTTAGGCTCATAATCCAAGCTATTACGCACGCGTGCTTTTTACTTTACATTATGGCACTTGTGCTATAATAGGTATAACCCGGTAAAGTCAAGTTTGCACGTGACTGCAATTAGGCGTATGTATACGAAGCACTCTTAATATAGCCGGGTAATAATTACAGTTTTTTTTGTAATACCAACAAAGAGTTTATGCCGCTGAAGTCAACCTGCGCGCGCATTGCTGGTTTGGGCGCCATTTTCCGCAAATGTTTGTTTACGTTTTTGCTGTGTGGTTGATTATTATCAAAAAAAAGTTTGTTTTTCCTCGCAAGTGTGATGAAAACAGTCGTATGGAACTCTTGTGCATTAGTCATTACGCTCTCGGCTTGCTTATCGCGCTCGCCTGCGGCTCGCGCGCATAATACCGCCTCTAGTGTAATGACCAACATAGCACACTTGTATCATAATGTTCAAAGGCCGAAGATTCAGGACGAATATGGCATAAATCGAAGAAACCCCAGAAACCCAAATTTGTAAGCAAAATTTTTAACTAATAATAAAGCATTTGTAGTTTAATTTGTGGAACATATTAGGTCACAGCGTGACACCACTAAGGCTCCTGGTACCTTGTTATGATAAAATGCTTATGCTTTAGCTCTTTTTGTTTTATTTATAAGAGAATACTCACGTTTAGCTGTTCTCGAGAGTCATTACGAACCGTCTCGAACGCAGGTTTGATGACTTCCAGCCTCCCGAACAAGCCGGTTTTCGTATAGACTTTGGCACCATAGACCACATCCACACGCTTCGCCAGATTATACAGAAGACTGAGGAGTATAATCGGCCGTTATGTCTTGCGTTTGTGGACTATGAAAAAACCTTCGATTCAATCGAGATTTGGGCGGTGTTGCAGTCCCTCCATCGATGTCATGTCGACTATAGGTATATCGAAGCGCTGGAAGTGTTTGTATAGAAACGCCACAATATCAATCCGGTTGCAGGACGAGAGCACGAAACCAATCCAATTGCAGAAAGGCGTGAGACAGGGAGACGTTATTTCTCCGAAACTGTTCACGAACGCATTGAAGGACGTTTTCAATCTCTTGGACTGGAACGGATTCGGCATCAACATTAATGGCGAATACATCACTCACCTTCGCTTTGCCGATGATATAGTCATCATGGCAGAGTTACTGAAGGACCTAGATTCATAACCATTCGTCCCACAGACCGGGCGAAACATAAATTTGTTTCTAGTGCCTCGAGTGAAAGAGATAGAATGATGACCTCTCAAGTACCTTCCTAGATCGCGTGACCGTTAGTAACGCGGGTGCGCTTGCCTCGCAGTGACGCTTTGTGCACAAGTTATAGACCCTTGAACGTCTGAGAAACGAATGTTTATGAATAGTGTTACTTTTGACGAGACTGCAAGTTATTTTGAAAACATTGTTTTTATGAGTTCTGCGGTTTTACAGAGTAAAGTAAGTATATGATATTATTCTGTGTGAGTTATTATTTATAGTTACATTTTATTTTATCGTTCAAAGTGTGCCATTGTGTGTATTCTACATAAAATCTTTTTATTCTATTTTAGGATGAATGATCAGCAAATTGCGGACTATTTGAATCGTTTATCTGATTCTGGTGATGATGATTCTACCAGTCAGAAAAATGATGATAAGCAGACGATGTTTTGTGAAGGATATTTCGGAGAAGTTGACCGAACCGTGGTTACGTAAAAGACACGAAATGCCAACTTTGAAGAGATGCCTAAAAAGGAAAATCGCCGAAGTTTTAGGTGAAACGCCTACCATTGAGACACCTGGTCCAAGTGGTACTCAAAGAAAGGTTTGTGGTTATTGTGATTATAAAAAAAGGCGTATGACAAGGTTCCAATGCAAGCAATGCAAAAAGTATATGTGCATGGATCATCGCGGCCTCATGTGTGTGGAATGTGCCGATGAAATTTAATTTTAATTAAATTTTTCTTTGTTACTTTCCTAATTAAACATATTAAAGACTGTCATACTTAATTTATTTATTTTATTTACATTTACCCTAAAACCAGCCACTTAAATTTAGTCGTCCGTGGGATGAATGTTTATGAATAATGTTCCTCTTACATAAGGTTATGAATCTAGGGTTAATACTATGCTCAGCGACCTCAGTAATGTTTCCCAATAGGTGGGTCTTAAAATGAACATGGACAAGACAAAGATCATGTCCAATGTCCATGATGTGCCCGTATCGGTTGTCGTTGGGAACGATACTCTCGAAGTTGTTGACCACTACAACTACCTTGGACAGATTGTTCAGTTAGGTAGGTCCAACTTCGACAAAGAGGTCACCCAAAGAATCCAACTCGGATGGGCAGCGTTCGGAAAATTGCGTAATATCTTCTCGTCCAAAATCCCGCAGTGTTTGAAGACAAGGGTATACGACCAGTGTGTGTTGCCAGTATGATGACATATGGAACCGAAACGTGGTCTTTAATTGCTGGCTTTTTGGAGAAACTTAGAGTCACGCAACGGGCAATGGAGAGAGCTATGCTCGGAGTTACTTTGCGCGATAGCATTCGGAACGAGGATATTCGCCTAAGAACCAAATTTACCGACATAGCTCGCAAGGTTTGCAAGTTGAAGTGGCAATGGGCAGGCCACATCACTCGAAGAACTGACAACCGATGGGGAAGAAAGGTTCTTGAGTGGCGACCACGAACCGGAAGACGCAGCGTAGGAAGGCCTCCCACTAAGTGGACCGACGACATTGTAAAAGTCGCGGGCAACCGGTGGACGCAAGAGGCAGGTTGTCGTGCAGTGTGGCGGTCTAAGGGGGAGGCCTACAATCAGCAGTGGACGTCTCCGGGCTGATGATGATGATGACTCACGTTTAACTGTTCATTATATCTGATCTCCTGGTGCTTATGTCGGTCGGCCGCAACTGAAAGCAGTATAATATTAGAGCAATAATAGATTAGTAGCAGTACCTACCCTACATTCGGGCGCTAATATTGCTAACGCTTGCTAAGCATTATGAGTTAGTACATCAAAATATTTATGACGTCACATTAGTAGGTAGGTACTGGGCATACGCGCTTCGGGATGAATTTCTAGCGGTTCAATCTATAACTATAAAAGGCTTTGTCCTGACTGACTGACTGACTGACTGACTGACTGACTGACATATAGACAACGTACAGCCCAAACCGCTAAACGTAGAGACTTGAAATTTGGAGGGTATGTTTTTGGAGAGGTGTAAACGCCCACTAAGAAAGGATTTTTCGAAAATCAACCCCGAAGGGGGTTAAATGGGGTGTTAAAGTTTGTATGAAACTTTTTATTCTCTGGTTCGATTGATACAAAACTTGGTATACGTATTCTACTATAAAAATAAGAAGATACGGGTGTCACAGTTTTTTTTCAAAATCAGCTCCCGTTAGTATAAAAAAAAACTAAGTTTTAGTGATAGTACGTTTGTTTCTCCTTAACTTTGTAACGGCTGTACATATTAAAATGAAATTTGGTATAGGGATGGGGATAGATGTGGGGATGGGGGTGGGGATGGGGGTGGGGGTGGGGGTGAGGGTGGGGGTGAGGGTGGGGATGGCGATGATACTGGGAACGGAGACGGGACGGAGATAGGCATGTTAATATTAAGATTACAATTGGTATCGGGATGGGGATCGGGATGGGGATGGGGATGGGGTGGGGATGGGGCGGGGATGGGGTGGGGATGGGTGGGGATGGGTGGGGATTTGGTGGGGACAGGTGGGGATGGGACGTGGATGTGGATGAGGCTGGGAACGGGGATGGGCGTGTCCATATTAAGATGAAAGTTGAAATCGGGATGGGGGTGGGGATGGGATGGGGTTCGGGATGGGGATGAGGGAGGAAACGAGGATGTGGACGGGGATGGGCGTGTTTATATTAATCTATAACTATAAAAGGCTATGTCCTGACTGACTGACTGACTGACTGACTGACTGACATATAAACAACGTACAGCCCAAACCGCTAAACGTAGAGACTTGAAATTTGGAGGGTATGTTTTTGGAGAGGTGTAAACGCCCACTAAGAAAGGATTTTTCGAAAATCAACCCCGACGGGGGTTCAATGGGGTGTTAAAGTTTGTATGAAACTTTTTATTATCTGGTTCGATTGATACAAAACTTGGTATACATATTCTACTATAAAAATAAGAAGATACGGATGTCACAGTTTTTTCAAAATCGACTCCCGTTAGTATAAAAAAAAAACTAAGTTTTAGTGATAGTACGTTTGTTTCTCCTTAACTTTGTAACGGCTTTACATATTAAAATGAAATTTGGTATAGGGATGGGGATAGATGTGGGGATGGGGGTGGGGGTGGGGATGATACTGGGAACGGAGACGGGACGGAGATCGGTATGTTAATATTAAGATTACAATTGGTATCGGGATGGGGATGGGGATGGGGTGGGGATGGGGATGGGATGGGGATGGGGTGGGGATGGGTGGGGATTTGGTGGGGACAGGTGGGGATGGGATGCGGATGTGGATGAGGCTGGGAACGGGGATGGCCGTGTCCATATTAAGATGAAAGTTGAAATCGGGATGGGGGTGGGGATGGGATGGGGTTCGGGATGGGGATGAGAGAGGGAACGGGGATGTGGACGGCGATGGGCGTGTTTATATTAAAATGACATTTGGTATCGGGATGGGGATGGGGAAGGGGGCGCTTATAGGGATGAGGCTGGGAATGGGGACGGGGATGGGCGTATTTATTGGTCGGCTGAACAGATGGAGCTGCATTTTTGGATAGGTAGTTATAGCATAAGGTTCGGAAACGGACATAGGCTATTTTTTTGTAGGTCCACGCAGACGACTGTTTGACGGACATAATTATTATAGATACTGTACAGCCTAAGCTGCTAAATTAATTTTTAATATTAAATTAACTTACTTTTAAATGCCTGAACTAAATTTTGAGTGGTGTAAACTTACACTCAGCTCAAGCTGTGGTAGCTTCAGTGAGATCAAGCTCGACTCACATTCTTGGGGTCGCGGGTTCGAACCCGGGCGAGCCCGTTCCAATTAGTTCTTTGAAACTTACGCATGGATAATACCACTGGCTTTTCGGTGAAGGAAAACATCATGAGGAAACCTTCATATTTCAGGAGAAGAAATACGATAGTGTATGTGAATCCGCCAACCTGCACTGGGCCAGCGTAGTGAATATGGCCCAATCAGGGTAGGCCGATATACCATTAGTGTTAAGGGCTGATGCAGAGAAACGCATACTCAGCAACGATTTTGAAAAATTCGCAAGGGGTTCAATGTATCATTAAAATACCATTTTGCCGAAACCATTCATTTAAGGCTGTTAAGTTTTTTGACTTAAGAGATAAGATAAAATAAACATAAACATGTTTCAGAATTTTCAAACAATTTCAAAACTGGAAGGCCACGGGTCAGTTTTTCATTTGAAAAAAAATGTTATATATTTAGATTAGCTAATCGAGTGTTTATGCGTAAGAAGATAAATATTTTATACACATGTACTTGATCCGGTGCACGCACCAAGCACAGCGCTTTCGAAACGTCCATCCCGCGTCGGCTCAGATACGTTAAAACCCGAGTATGACGCGCTGTACCTCGAGCGCGCCCCACTCCAACCCACACCGAGTCTACCTAAGCGATCAGTGCAGCACTGTATTTTATCGAAGTTTCGTAATTCTTGCGATATTTTGGTAATCTTTTTACGTTCTTTGTTATCATACTTTTTCTGCTTAAGCTTATTTCATTTCATTGACTCTGTTGATACGGTATGCAATAATGATGATGCTGTAAACTATCCAGTTGAGATTTAAATTCATTAAGACCAGCGGGGCTACCATATCAGAGGCTTATCCTGAAGAAAGGTACACCCGTCATGGTCCGGAATTTAAGACCACCTAAATTGTGTAATGGAACCAGGTTACAAGTAAAAATGCTGCATCGTAATCTGGTTGAGGCCATCATTTTGACTGGGTGTGCCCATGGCGAAACAGTGTTTGTGCCGCGTATTCCCATGATTCCCAGTGACTTACCTTATGACTCCAAAAGGCTTCAGTTTCCTCTAAAAGTTTGTTTTGCCATGACCATCAATAAGGCTCAGGGTCAAACTTTAAAATACGCTGGTATTGATTTAAGGCAGGACTGTTTTTCGCATGGTCAGTTCTATGTGGCTTGCTCGCGAGTTAGCTCCCCTGAAAGCTTGGCTATTTTAGCACCTTCCAACAAAAAAATCAAAAACGTTGTCTACAAAGAAATATTGTAATCTTTCGGGTCAAAGGCCCCGGCAACTATAGCGTCATTAGCAGACATTTTTAAGGTTCCGTAGTACTACGAGGAATTCTTATAAGTTTGTCATGTCCATCTGTCTGTCTGTTTAAAATTCAACAAGACGGCTTTGTTTTGAAGTAAGCATTGCAAACGCGACATGCCAAATTTGGTCATCCTCAAGAAAACTTAAAGACTTGCAAGCGGCTTGGAAAAAATGCAATAATATACGTATTTTAATGATTCAATTGAGTTGGGCCCCGATTTAACCGAATTCCAGTATTCAACATTACTACGCGGGCAAAGCCGCGGGCAAAAGCTAGTTTAATTTTATAGTGTTACATAAGCTGTTATTAAATTAATTGTTTTTTGTGTTCTGATATTTTAGTTATTGTTGTTTCTGTTGATATGTTATTGTTTATGTTTTTGCCGTTTTGTTCTGTTAATTTGTGCTGTTGTTTTTGACCTACTAAGGGGGAGGTCTTTTTCCAGCTGTGGACGTGTTCTGGCTGATATTGTGATGAGTCATGTGTGTGATGTGATGTAGTTAATGATTGGCAACACGCGCCTGAAAAAACAACCACAGCAAAATCTTATGTTATTAAAAAATTTAAATTCAATTAGCGACAAATGAAATTCAGATGGACGTAATGAATGAAAATCACTAAATCATTCCAGATTCGACACCAATTACATTAAACAAGATGTTTCCTGGAAGCAAATTGGAAATTTGGCGAAACCAATGACCTGATTGATTTGTGCTAGTTATTTGTGTAGGTATATAGTATAACAAGATGAACAAGGATTGTATGTAACTTTTTTTTAAAAAAAAATTATATGTTTCTCAGCTCCACTTTTTTTTAAATTTAAAATTTAAATTTTATTCTGAGACTGCCAGACTGTCGCAGAGATTGCGACTATTGCCGAGTCCGCCAGGGGATGTAATACACCTTTGACAGTTATTCAATCGCCAAGCAGTAGTGTGCAAGCATTACTGTGTTTCGGTTTGAAGGGCAATATTACCAGAGAAATTACTGAGCATGAAAAGATTTGACATCTAATATCTCAGGGTGATGAGCGCAGCGCAGTGCGGCGTAGGATTACTCGTATATTCGCGAGCTCGCAATTCAGGCACTGCTAATGTTATGGGCATGCGCGAAGCTTCTCACCAGGCAAACATCTCGGTCGTCTCGTCGTACCATGGAACAAATAAAAAGATAAGCGAAAACCCTTCTTATTTTCTCTTCACTTCTCCACTCTTCACTCTCTCTTTTACTTGAGCCAGGATGTCACTCCGCAATTTAGGTACGTTCGGCCGGCGCTCCGTAGGACAATGTTTCTTGTGTATGTTTAGTTAGTTGTTTTCTTTTTGTTCTGTTTGTTCTATTTATTTTTTGTATTGGGTATGCTATTATTATTGTAAGAATGTACAGCGTACCGTGCGTGACGTCACCTGCCGGTCCCAACAGAAAAAACAGCGCTGGTTGTTAGCAACCAGCATTACGAGTTTTTGGCGGGAACACGGAAAAATCATGTCGATGCATTCTATTATTTTGTTAAACTTGTGTTTTTTCGCGAATAATGATTAAAAATGGTGGTATTTTATTCATTGAGTGTTGAATTACATGCACGAGTGTGGGCAAGTAATATAATGTGGTGAAACAAGTTTTTTCGTGTTGTTTTCAAAACTCCTTAGAAGCTCATAGTAAAGTCGCCACAACTTTACTAGGGTATGACTTTGACTCGACTATGACTAATTTCGTGTGACTCACTGTGATTTCATGACTTATTTGACTTGATGATAACAAATAAATGTGAAAATTCATAAACTTGACACTGGCAGAATGCAAAACGTGCGATGCCAATAACTAAGAAAAAAAAATGCCCAGCATTACGCTGAGTTGGGATCGGTTTCGTGATAAAGAATATATATAGGTGCTCAGTATTTATTTATTATTAAAATTTCTTTCTTTTGTATGAACTTTTGTGTGAAATCTATATTTTTGACTCGAATAAAAAAAAAACTTTCTTTCTTTCAGTAATGCTTGCACACCTTACTGCTTGGCAGTCGAATAAGTGGCAACCTGTTTAGTGGTTTCACAATGGAAGTAGAATTAAATCGTTACTTACAAAATTACGATTACCGAACTCATCGCGTCTGTATCCCATCCCAACTTGAGTTAAAACTTTAGAAACTTCCTACAGTTTCCAGTCATAGCTACCAAGTTAAAATGCAAATCCACTTTCCTAGTTTTTAAATATGAAAATTGTGTTAAAATCTATGAATACGTTAGTTAGGGCGAGAGGATTCCAGGACATTCATTAATAAGGCACTGTCGAAATTTCTAGAGGCCACCTGCTCTTTGGAAGGGTTAAGGTATAGCATACTGACTCCTTTGATATTACGAGTCTGTTTATAAGTAACGGAATTCTGAGGTAACAAACAACAAACACTATATATTATACTTAAATTTATTTATTACTCATTTTTATATTTTTACCAGAGGTCGCCCGCAACTTCGTCCGCGTACGAAAGAAATTCGGCCCGCTCCCAAAATTCACCACACGTTTTTACACACCCATCAACCCCCCTTCCCAACCCCTGATCGGAGTATCCGATTTAATTTACACGGGAATACTCACGTTTAATTAAATCGGATACTCCGACTATAGTTTCGATCACATCCGGTGACCTTTTCACCGGACACCAAGGTCACCGGGTGTGATCGAAACTATAGTCGGAGTATCGGATTTAATTAAACGTGACTATTCCCGTATAAATAAAACAAAAATGTGTCAAAACCACGTCAGTTTTCATAATAAACACATAATAGCAGATTGTTTACCAAGGGATCAAAATCAAACAACAATGTTTAAGTCGGAAGTGTTTCTTTGAATCCAGAGCGGAGCGAGTAGAGTAGAATCCTGAGTGCAGCGAGGGACTGAAAGTACGCCTATCGGTCTTAAAATAATGTTGATCCCGAGGTGGACACTGTACTTTTTATCACCCTCTATTAGAAAATAAGTAAGTGCAACTTATGAATAAGAATAGTACCTACGTTTATGTCAAGTATCTTCCTCAAGTAGTCTCACTACTACACAAGTAGTGAGACTAAGTACTTGAGGAAGATACACTCAGTTAAAATAAAACTGCAGCTCAACGGCGAACAGCACAGACAAGAAAGTTTTGTAAACGTATTTAACGTTCTGAACTCCATCATGACACGGCTCATACACACAGGGTACTTTTAGCTTTAAAGTTATTTAAAAATATAAAAGACATATAAACTTTTAAAATTAGACGTCGTCGTCGTCAGCCATAAGACGTCCACTGCTGGGCGGAGGCCTCCCCCCTAATAGGGAGGTGTTGTCATAATCCCCACGCTTGGCAGGCGGCTTGGGGATCGCAGGCCACCGTTAACAGAGAGGACGCTGTTGTCCGTCCTCCGGTGTGTCTGGTTTCAGTTTAAGGACATACCTAGGTCAAATTACAGGTTAAATTATACATTTTTAATAAACCCTTATTTATTTCAAACAGCTACATACCTCTGCGCCGCTGAATAAGCTTCAATCATCATGCAAATACAGAACCCGTTTTGCTCCAAGAGCTTGGCTTGTCTGAAGGTACTTCATGAAATATCTATAGGACTTTGTTAACAGGGTTCTTGAATTATGTAGGTAATCTTTTATATGAAGTGATAAATAACAAAATACAAGTACTTAAAAGCGGTTAAATGCGAGTCTGACGCACGCACCGAGGGTTCTGTACTAACTACGAAATAAGATAGGTACCTACTAATTAATTTGCATTAAGGTCGTAACTACGATGAAAATGCTATAATATTTAAAGGTTTTCACACACACGCATCAGCCAGAAGACGTCCACTGCTGGACGAAGGTCTCCCCCTTAATAGGGGGGATTTATGGGGATGGAAATATTGCTACTCATACACCGGGTCAAGCTCTGGACCAGAGACAATAAGTAACAACTTTAAAACGACGACGATCTATACGTAAGTAGGTATGTATAAAACGGTGGGTTGGCGAAGGGGGTTTGCCCCCCCCCCCCCAAAACCCCTGCCAACGGCTTGCTCATACATATAATCGACAGCACAAACTAATAAAAAAAACAAAAATTGTTTTTTTTTTATCAATGATAATTTATAATTAAAAAAAAATATATATTATTAATGATAATTTATAATAATAAAAAATATGGCGAGCGATATTTTATCTCAACATAAAATTAGCATATTGGCATACTGCCATACTACGCGCACCGTACTTACATACAAGCGTGCGTGACGTCACCTGCCGGGCCTAACGGAAGACCAGCGCCGGTAGCTTGCAACCGGTACCATGCTGAGTTGGGTCTGTTTTGTGGAGGAAATAAATGATCCACTAAATATTTTTGTATGTTACAAAGGTTACAAAGAAACTCTGAAAGAGGAAGCGCAAGCGTACTTTCAAACCTCCTTGCAAAGTAACTATTTCTAACCATAGACAAATCATAAACTTTATTCTTAAAAATTATGCTAATGTTCATGTCAAACTTACGTAGAACCAAAGAGGATAGAAGCTACGCTTACAGTTTCCTTTTTTCAGAGGGTAGAACAGTCAATATATAGTGTATTTTCCAAAGAGTATAGTAATATATGGGGAAGTATTTTCTATGGCAGTCAATAATGAGTCAATAATGCCAGAAGACTCGAAATGTTTGCAAAACACAACAAATTCAGTTAAAATAGAACTAAGAAATGATAATATGAGGAGAAATTACATGGAGAAATGCTACTGATATTAATGCTGCTTGCAATAAACTTTGATATGTTAAACACCGCATGTAAGTTAACTAAAAAATCTACATTACGCAGAAACTTTGGAAAGTAATACTGGCGTTTTGCCGATCGTGATATTGGACAATCCTTATTTTGAGATGAATTCATTCATACACCTTGTATTTCTTCTTCGGATATGAGGCAAGTTTCCTTACAATGTTTTCTTGTAATAAAAAGGAACATTCGAAATTTACTTTCAGACTATGTGAGATACCACTACTCACAAAGACTGAAAGTAAATTTTTAAAAACGTGTTACAATCCACCCATACTTCAAGATCACAAAATCCTTACGATTGAAGCGCATTCTTTACATACCAGTATCTAGATGACCTTATTCTGAAGAAAAACTTGAACAGGTGCTCCGTACGGAAGCGCGTTCCATTTTCAATCAGTCCATCACTTTTCACAGATGAGATTATTGGCAAACTCAAATCTAGTTTATTGTAAAATGCTTAGTCAACCCAGATAAAGGTGGAACGACGAACTGTTCAGAACTGTTCCGTTGTTCTGTGTCTGTTTATTTCGTTCTTAGTTTTGAGATAAGTCAAGGCCACCAAAGCTGAAGACCAAGCAGACTGCGTAATAAAAAAAATACCTTTGCGTAGTAGAACATCGCAAGAAAGAAATATTTAATGTTTTTTAGGCAATGGAGTGTTCTTCTGGTGGTAAGCGTCACGCCTGCCCATTACATTAGCAGTGCCAGAATTGTGAACTCGTAAGTTCACAATTCTGCGCCGCACTGCACTGCGGTCGCCACCTTACGATATTAGATGTCAAATCTCTTCATGCCCAGTAATTTATCTGGTAATATTGCCCTATATCACTGAAGAGAGAAGTGAATAGAACGGAAAAGTGAGGGGTCGCGCTTGCCGGGTATACGTGCAGATACACGTATGAGACAATAGCGTAGATGACTGATGTTTAAATCGTTGAAACCAATAGCTTTGATGAATAATTTAAGTAAATATAGTATGTTTATTGAAAAAAAATATTTAAATGGGTTAATAAGTTCTGATATATGAGCGTTAGTTAGTTAGAGCGTTTTGTTAGAGACAACTCGGTCCCTTTCCTACAAAACAAAAATGACGTCACGCCTTACTTGTCAGAATATAATTTATATGGCGTACAGAGAAGTGACGTCACGATTTGCTGTTTCTACTCTCTGTCTAGCATGATATTAAAATGCTTATAAGTTGCTTATTTTTGATCAGATTTTCATTTTCTTTTCATTAATCAGCTATATTTATGGGCCTCATTTTAATAGGACAATAAAAAAAAATCAGTCATCTAGCCTATTCTACCAATAGAATTATAATGTTTTTACACTAGGTACACAAACAGACGCGTAGGAAACCAAACCACATTGCATCGTAATTAGATCGATTTTAAACTGTTACAAAATAGCATTCCGAGCGTTTTAAACTTCAAATGCGCGACCGTATTGCGTTACGTCCTATGTAGTGACAGTACGAATAGGTACGGGTGAAACTGGCGACAGCGGCTTTCCGTACCTTGACAGCCAGTACCTATACCTATACCTAATCTATACTTATTGGGCTTAATCTTCGAAACAGTAAATGGAGAACTGGGGCATATCTACACAAAAAAACATAACGTTTTGCGACATTGGACCATCCCTAAGAACTCTGAGAATAAGCCTACTTCAGGTTATTATGGACGTAAGTATTATGATTTACTAGCTGCATAACGTGGTTTCACTCACTATTCCGCAGGATACTGAGTAATTAAATATATGTCCACAAACTAAATATGTATTCAATCTATAGAACGTCATTACATAATAATTAATTTAAAACAAACTGTGAGATAAAAATCCTCACCAACTGAATTTTTACAATTAAATAAAAAATAACAAACCTTGAGACACATCTAGTAAGGTATTCAATAATGATACCATTCATTCCACAATCCATTATGTTCCAGACTTGCAGTACCATTACGATGATGACCAAGAATCTACAAAGGCGGCCCCGCATCTAGAGGAAATAGAGTTTGAACCGGTAATCAATCCAATCAGGCATATGCAAGAGGCTGGAATAAACTGCGATGCGTTCACAAATTACGCTTTCAACTGTACAAGAGACAGTGCATTGATATACAACTCCACTAGCAAGTCTCCTCCCATGCCGGCAAAGATCGGTGGATGGTGCAAGTGAGTGACTTAAGAGGGAATAGGGTGAGCGGCTTCTCCATACAAACGTTTTCCACAATTTTCTTCCTGGATAATGCATCTAGAGCAATCATTTGTTTTTTATAAAGTCTAGGTCTACTGTAGGTCTAGGTCTTGTCTTTGACATTTCCTTTTTTTTCAGAAACTGATTGCTAAAGAAAATATAGCCCTCCAAAAGTTCATCATCATCAGCCAGGAGACGTCCACTGCTGAACGAAGCCCCCCCCCCCCCTAGACCGCCACACTGTACGACAACCTGCCATTTGCATCCACCGGTTGCCCGTGACTTTTACGATGTCGTCGGTCCACCTAGTGGGAGGCCTTCCTACGCTGCGTCTTCCGGTTCGCGGTCGCCACTCAAGAACCTTTCTTCCCCATCGGTTATCAGTTCTTCGAGCGATGTGGCCTGCCCATTGCCACTTCAACTTGTAAACCCTGCGAGCTATGTCGGTGACTTTGGTTCTTTTGCGAATACCCTCGTTCCGGATTTTATCGTGCAAAGTAGCTCCGAGCATAGCTCTCTCCATTGCCCGTTGTGCGACTATGAGTCTCTCCAAAAGGCCAGCAGTTACTATGAAGATATTTAAAGCGTTATTTTTTTTTAGCTATTAGTTTCTGAATAACAAAAGGAATACGACAGTAGACTTAGATTTTATAAAAATATTATGATTGCTCTAGAGGCATTATCCAGGAAGAAAATAGGTGAATACATTTGTATGGAGAAGCGCTCCGCTCACCCTATTCCCCCTTAAGGGGTTTTGAAGATTTTGGCATACCTATTGTCCGCCATCTTGTTTTTTCTTCAAATTCGCGGTCACATGGTCAATGGGGATCCACACTGTGATTTTATACCGCTAGGTAGCGCATCGTCGAAACACCCTCATCAAAAGCAAATAGATAATTCGAAAACTTGATTTTACCAAATCCGCCGCGGTTTTGCCGCCAGCGGCGGTTGGCGCCAAAGTTTTGCCTAAGGAACCTCATAGCTGCACAAACAACAAGGAACAAAGTTTTTATAAGACAAAAGCTCCGCGACTCTGGAGGAGGACAGTGGCTATGCCAGCGCTGGGTTTCATACTAAAATCCTCAAAGGCCATAAGGAAAAAATAAAACATTTGTGACTTTGATAAGGAAATGAGATCTCATTGTTAGTTGGTTTTAGTTTCCATGATACAGGTTTATGAAATCTAATGATTTCATACGACTTTATACCGACAACAAGGTACCTTTTCCATGATAACTTAACTGATAAAACATAATAATGTTTAAACAATAACTATTAGCTAAAATCACGCACTGTTGTTCACTAACAGTAAATTTTTTTTTTTTTTGGTATATTTTGGCCTTGGTCATGGTGCATGCAACTGCGCCGAAATATCGGGAGCTCATTTCACAACATAATGACGTTATATATTCCGTAAATAATAATAGGACTGTATCTATTAGCTAGTACCACAGAAAACGTAATAGTGATACCTATGTATAAAAGATCACACCCATAGAAAACACGTCTAAAGATAGTTAAACCTTTTAAGTCTATAACAACGAGCAACAACTATCTATAACTTCGTCATCATCATATCATATTCAGTGCAAGGTAATTTGAACTCTATTTGTATAGAACAGTGCAGTGCTGAGGCGCCGGTACATCAAGCGGGAGCCACTTGACGTCACGAGCCAAGCACTATTATAGTCACCACGTTACCAACTGAGTCGTGCAGCCATAAATCATTCACTATGTCTATCTCGCTCGCACTTGTGAGTCTTGCTTGTGGTCGCACTTGTGGGTCGTGCGCACGACTCAGTTGGTAACGCGGTGACTATAGCTATAATAGTGCACTTTGCATCGAAAACTATCCTGAAACTACTAGAACTAAGGTTCTCCACATAATAATAAACAGAGAACGGTACGACGACGACGTCCCAATCGGTAGAGACGCAGGAAATTACCTCCTCCCTCACTCAAAAAAAAGAAAAGTCTAATCAAATGTAATAGGTTTGGTGCAGCCTGTTAATAGTTCACTGTTGAATAAAGGTCTACCTTATTCTTAATTTCCAATAACTTTTTCATCCAACGACATTCGAGCCTTATACCTAACAGAGCTACTCAATATTAACAGCGTGGTACTGAAACGCCCGCCGCCTTCCAAATTAGAAGGGAAAAATCCTATACCAAACATCCTTGTTCATTGAAACTGTACTTTGTAAATTGAACGTTTAGACAGCGACAGTGATAATGGAATGGACGGGCCCAGTGCTTGCAAATTGTTCAACATTAACAAGTCAACACAATCGAGCAAACCTAGCTAAAAGTATGCATATTACATTTGCCAGAAAAACGAGATAGCGAATCTAATAACTGCATGACAAAAAGAGAACACATGTATATGTATTAGAAGTCTGTATTGTCGTATCGTACGGCTCGCATGTCGCAAAGGCAGAGTTTGACTGATGCGAGAGGAGAGCCGGCGCTCAACATATAGTCTTCAAAATCCGTGCGCTTATTTCCCGTCCATTCATTTTATCATTGTCACTGCGCGTAGACCGTAGACGTACGAAAAAATATAGACGCCGACACGAATAAACATAAACTGAGGCACCAAAAGTAAGACATTAGATACATTATCAGCCAGTAGTCGTCCACTGCTGGACGAAGGCTTTCCTGCTAACAGGGAGGGGTTGCCATAATCCCCACACTTGGCAGGCGGCTTGGGGATCGCAGAATGCTCACCACCGTTAACCTAGGGGACGCTGCTGCCCGTCCTCCGATGGTTCTGGGTGCAGTTTTAGGACATACCCACTACCCAGGTCCCACTAGTAAACTAAGCCAGTGTCCCAGATTCCAGATATCCAAGACTTCCAAACAATAGCACGTTTTGCTAGAAAGGGACACATCATGTTCTTCTAAAACTTTTATCACTTCTTTTTGAGAAACAAAAATTAGTCGATTCCAATTATTTCTTCTGTCTTCGATCAGATTCAGTTATAACTATCCACTTATCTTATTATAAAAATTGTATCTTTCACAAATTCGATCTCAATAATGCTGTTGTTTATACTTACCTTTATCGAATAGTATTTTATATATCTATATATATATTAGTTTATTATTTTATGGTTAGGTAATTTAAGTATTAGTATTGTTATTTTAAAATTGTTAAGTTAAGTTCTATGTCTGTATCTTGTAGTTATTTAATATTGCACACCCCGTCTTCTATATGTTCTTCGAATCCTTTCCATCCAAAGGTTGCCTGGAAGAGATCGCTTTTAGCGATAAGGCCGCCAATTGTAACAGTAGTTTTAAGTTCCTTTTTTTGTGCTGTGATCATCATGACTGTTATCATTTGTTTTGGTGTGTACAATAAAGAGTTAATCTATATATCTATTTTTAATTAATGAAAGACATGCAATAAAGTTCAGTTGGTAGCATGTCTGCTTTCAGAGCTGTAAGGCGTGGGTTCGATCTCCACCCAGAATAAAAATGTATGTGACGAAATAGATGTTTGTTCTGTGTCTGGGTGTAGTTTGTATTATAAGTGTGTCGTAATAAAAAATAACAAGTATTCTATCAGCTATCTGGTTTCCATAGTACAAGCTTTGCTTAGTTTGGGGCTAGATGGTGCTGTGTGAAATGTCTGCCGATATTTCATTATTTTATTATTTTATGCAGCGGTTAATTAATAAATGTCTCAGTTTGTATTATTTTATCAATTGGACAGACGAAGTTACACTTGGAAGTTTTAGAACGCATGGATAAATTAGAACTCACTAGTACTAAGTACTTAGCGGTTGAATAACTAGCAAAGGTGTGGTACTTCCCTAGGCGAACTCTGCAGTAGAGTCTTACCACTGCAAACTACTGATAACCGATGGGGAAGAAAGGTTCTTGAGTGGCGACGGCCTCCCACTAGGTGGACCTAGTGGGAGGACGACATTATAAAAGTCGGGGGCAACCGGTGGATGCAAATGGCAGGTTGTCGTACAGTGTGGTGATCTAAAGGGGAGACCTTCGTTCAACAGTGGACGCCTCCGGGCTGATGATGATGATGATGACTGTAAACTACCCTATCACATTGGGTTCAACCTGATTAACTTTGTTTTTGTAGGTATAAGATTTGTCCATAATGTTATAATTTTCATGCTCTGAGGTTATATCTGTATTTTTGCAGAGCGATCCGGTTCCTAACAAATTGTGCCATAGACTGGAACAGCGAATGCAAGGATGTCACGGAGAGCCACTTCAACGAAGAGAGCATAAAGGGTCATATGCACGTTGTCAACCACATCTGTGACGATGACTGGTTCCTCGCACGTTAGCATTTTCAACCTTATCCTGTAAACCATAGAGTTCTCATGTAAAAGGATGTGGAGGATCGTATTCATTACTGGTAGATTTTTACGAGTGTCAAGGGTTGATATCGCGGGAGCTGAAGTGATTCTCGGCATTTGTAACGAGATCTGGGTGCGAGTATGTTTCAATGACACGCTGTATTGAGAGAAGAATATTAGGAGGCGCTAGTTTTGGGTAAGACATTATGAGCTAGAAAAATCCACCTACTATTATTATTCTATCAAGATCGGAAGTTTTTCACGCGTGTTTTTAAAGTAAACTGCATTATAAAAATGGGTTTGTGAAACGTGGATGTAAAATTTCTTAAAATTTCGCGGGCAACCGGTGGATGCAAATGACAGTTTGTCGTACAGTGTGGCGGTCTAAGGGGAGGCCTTCGTTCAGCAGTGGACGTCTCCGGGCTGATGATGGATGTAAAATTTATGTTGCAGGTTTAAGATGAAATTTCAGGTTTTTGATCAAAATGTATTTACTTAATGTTATAAAACAGAGGAATTTCCGTTTTATGGACAAAAACCTGAACTTGTACTTGTGTATATAAAAAATAAAAATAAAAAACTGATAGCATTATTATGAAAACTGACGTGGTTTTGACACATTTTTGTTTTATTTATACGGGAATACTCATGTTTAATTAAATCGGATACTCCGACTATAGTTTCGATCACATCCGGTGACGCGCGCGCGAGGCTAAGCAGCGCTTGCATGCGCAGCGGCCAGCAGTGCTAAGCAGGACGCAGCTGCACGCGCGTCGGGCTCTGTTTTCGCTCTTTGAAAAAGGTCACCGGATGTGATCGAAACTATAGTCGGAGTATCCGATTTAATTAAACATGAGTATTCCCGTATAAATAAAACAAACATGTTTGTTTTATCATATTTTCATAATTTTATCATGTATGATAAAATTCATAGTTTTTTAAAATTTTAAATATGTTGTAATTTTGTCTTTCTTTATTATTGATCAAAAGCGAAGAAAAGAAAAAAGGAAGTTAATTATATAGTATAACTTAGTTATATTTGTATATTTTTTACGTTTCGATTTGTTTTATAAAATTACGTTTTTGAACAACATTTTTAAGACAATGTTAGCTCTGTCACTTCGCTGGCCGGTGCCGCGGCACGTTCAGTTTGCTCGCTCGGCTCATGTGTTGTGTTATCAGTTCCAACCTAATCTAACCTAGTGATTAGCGCCACGTTATGTCTATGCGTTTCGATTCTCTTTTTACCAAGAACAATTAAAATGAATAGTGTTTTATTATGAAAACTGACGTGGTTTTGACACATTTTTGTTTTATTCATACGGGAATACTCACGTTTAATAGAGACGGGGGATGGAATCTGCCACCGACTTGGAGACCCTGTCTTCATGGGGCCCGCGAGGGTGGACGCGTATCTGAAGGCGACGTGGTGAGCTCCGCGTGCTGGAATATTCCCGACACCGCACGAGAAGATTCCAGTGATGAAGAGCTCCAGAGAGCGCCGGCGCAGCACGACACTCTACCCGCCCCCACCCCCTCACCCGCAGAGCAACCGCTGTCATCGCGCGCGCGACGCGCAGCGGCCCGCAGTGCTAAGCAGGACGCAGCTGCACGCGCGTCGGGCTCTGTTTTCACTCTTTGAAAAAGTTCACCGGATGTGATCGAAACTATAGTCGGAGTATCCGATTTAATTAAACGTGAGTATTCCCGTATGAATAAAACAAAAATGAATAGTGTTGCTTATTGTTTGACATATTAAGTATTTAGGTGTTATAGTTTATGATGAAATTAGGATTTTGAACAAAATCCGAAAGAAGAAATAATTTTAATACTTATTTTTGTTTTTATGCTGTCATTAAATTGAGAAAAAAACATATTTTTGTCAAAGTCAATGAATTTTAAGTAGGTAATTATTTTGCTTTCTTCCAGTTCTTGATCAAAAGACTAGGCTTTGATCAAAAAACCTGATTTCATAATAAACCTGCAACATAATTTTAGACGAGTATAAATAAGATAAGAAGTAGGTGAGGTACCCATTTGTTCAAATATTCCAGATTACGATGATCTTCCGACGTGCATCGATAGGACCGCAGCGGCCTGGGAGGCGTGCTACACACAGTTTAAACATGTCGTGGACTTTGAGAAGAACCGGACTCAAGAGTGGACTCATTTTGCGACACATTTCTATTTATGCTGGTTAGTTGTATTATGTTCCTAGCTAGATAGACTAAAGTGAAGCTGTACATAAATAAAGTATCTTACCTGCGTCAGGGGGGTGTGACTCCGCAGTTTAGATATGTTCGGCCGGCGCTCCGTCCGGGTGGACAATGCAAGGCAGAAGTCAGTCGCCGCCCGCACGCTAGCCTCGTCGCACGTAACTAAGCATACGTGATAGAAAGAGAGCGGTATATCTAGGTGAATGTAGCGAGCGGTATCCAGCGCTGTGCGAGTTGAATTGCTACTTTATTGCCTAGTAGATAGAGTCCTTATTTATTTCAATTCCTTTGCAGAGTTAACTTTCTGTACGTAGTACTATTATTTATTCTGTGCCTGGGTGAGTATGTCATAAAACAGTTTAGGTATTATTTTATTAGTGTGATAAATAGGCCAGTCATATGATATCTTAGGTCGCAAACGCGCATGTATCTACGATTTTTATTGATATGTTGTTAAGCCCCTGAGAATAGTTTATATCCAAGTTTGCAACACTGAAAACTATTTGCTGCTCGCGTGATGCTCGAAACTGTCTTGGAAAATTACCCAGCTGAAAAACTTTTACTTTTCAGAAACAAGTGCTTATCTTTGCCTAGCCGTATCTCCGCAACCAATTGACTTACTTAGTGAACTTTAATTAGGCACAAATTATAGCAAATTTAGTTTGCTTTATAACAATTCATAGTCAAGGTACCCGAAAAACGCACGGAGTTAGGCAGTTCATTTGAAATAAATGAAACAAGTGCCGATATTTCGCAGTTTTTCGAGCTTCACGGGAGTGGCACAGAGTTTCCAGGGTTGCAAACTTGGGTTTAAACCACTCTCACAACCGTACATACATGCGCAATTGTGATGTTTGTAATTTTTCGTGTCGTTATTGACTGGCCTATAATCTACCATTGCCTTTTTATTGCAGTGCCCGTACCAAGTTTCGTCGCTGCACCCTCGACGCGCTTTTTGTGGACGTTGACACAAAGTGTCCGCACGAGGAAGCGGCCATATTGCAGAAATTTTCTGTCATTGTATCTGAGGGGGACGTTTTTCAGGTACAGCGCTACCAACTTATATGTTCAGATGGTCAAACAGAACAATCCACAGACAAAACTTTTTGCAGATGGCGCCAGCAGCGGTCCAGATGTGGCAAAATCAAGTTTTCTTGTTAACTATCTGCTCTTGATGAGGGCGTTGTCGATAATTTAGGCCAAAGAAAAATAGTGCAGTGCCTTGTTTTAAGAATGTATGCGGCTGTTGGCGGCCTGAAAATAGATTTGTTGGTTAGGTAGTTGCTTACATTTATGTTGGACAGAGCTTTAATTAGCAAGGCAAAGGATTGCTGTACAAACCAGTATAAATGCAATTTTCCCTGGTAATCCGAGTCAATTAAGAGTAAAAAAACTGTTTTAAAACTATTAAATAGTAGAAAAATAATAACAAAATATATGAAAATTGACTATGGCCACATCGACGATGCGCCACCTAGCGAGTAAAAATTAAAAAACAATGTTTAAAAAGTTAGATGTCAGTTTTGTTTTTAAATTATGATGGTGGCTCCGTCGATTGTCTGTACATTAGTCGGGCTATACAATCTATACATTTTAGGAGTCGGTTACCCGAAAGGTTTCTAACGGGATTTTTATTACTACTCTAAGTCGCCGTCTGTCAGCCTAAAAGTTTTGTACTGAAAAGGGGATGAACCCTCATGTAGAATCCTTTGCTTTTTTTGACTTATTCGACTTGATACTTTAAAAACTTGACACATACATTATACTTGACACTGGCAGAATAGCCAGCTAGCGAGGGGATTATGGCAAACCCTCCCTTTTAAGGGAGAGGCCTTCGTCCTGCAGTGGACGTCTTCAGGCTGATGATGACTGGCAGAATGCACGAAGTGCGATGCCAGTAACGAAAAAAAGCCATGATACGAAACACAAATAACTCGATAACATGGAGTTATGGCGGGAACACGGAAAAATCTGTTTGTTTGGTGGTGTTTTTTCGCGAATCAATGATTAAAAATGGTGGCGGTTTATTCATTGAGTATTGAATTATATGCACGAGTGTTGGCAAGTGATATAATGTAGTGAAACATGTCTTTTTGTGTTGTATTCAAAACTCCGTAAAAGCTCATAGTGAAGTCTCCACAACTGTTCTAGGGCATGACTTGGACTCGACTTTGACTAATTTCGTGTGACTAACTGTGATTTCATGACATATTTGACTTGATAATAATATTATATAAACTTGAACATTCTTATACTTGACTCTGGCAGAATGCACAACGTGCGATGCCAATAACAAAGGAAAAAAAAACACGATAGCATCACGATTCTAAAGCGCGTCTTCTTGCAAATGAGATGCGATCAAAATGCGTAATTTTTTCCCAGGATTGTGAAAAGAATATGCACTTCCATAGCTGTCCAGGGGGAGACCCGCGGCCACCAACGCAACTCCTCTTCAAGCTGATGAATGCAGAGGCTTCGGATGAAACGATGCGTACCAAGAAAGATCTTCTTGCTGGCGCACAGCGCGGGACTCTATCCTCTACTTTGGTGATTGTGCTTTGTTTAATAAAATTGTGCTCGTGACTTGTTTCTTTGCCAAAAGTAATAAAATATCCAAGAAAACGTCCACTGCTGGACGAAGGCCGTTATTAGGGAGGGGTCGCCTAATCCCCACGCTTGGCAAGCGGCTTGGGGATAGCAGAATGCTCACCACCGTACGGAGAGGACGCTGCTACTCGTCTTCCGGTGGTTCTGGATGCAATTTATGGACATACCCAGGTCTAGGTATAGAGGTAGCTTTTACCTTTCAATATTTTTATATAGAGGTAGAGTTTGAATAGAGGTAGCATTTACCTTGGAATATTTAGCTTTTTTTAATAATACATAAAAAACAAAATCATTGAATTGAGTGACTAGACCAGCGAGACGGTCACCTGGTGGTAAGTGTCACGCCTGCCCATAACAGTAGCAGTGCCAGAATTGTGAACTTGAGAATACAATCCTGCGCCGCACTGCACTGCTCTCGTCACCCTAAGATGGATTTTAAATCTCTTTATGCCCAGTAATTTCTCGGGTAACATTGCCCTTCAAACCAAAACAGCATTCACACTACTGCTTGGCGTTTGAATAACTGGCAAAGGTGTGGTACTTCCCCAGGCGGACTCTGCAACAGAGTCCTACCACATAGGCTACATTTTATCCCAAATCCCAAAAATCGAGGGTGAACCCAAAGGGCGTAGCTGATATTACTCACAAGCCAGAAGACGTCCCCTGCTGGTCGAAGGCCTCTCCGTTATTAGGGAGGGGTTGCCATAATCCCTACTTGGCACGCTTGGCAGGCGGCTTGGGGATCGCAGAATGCTCACCAGCGTTAACAGAAAGGACGCTGCTGTCCGTCCTCCTTTGGCCCTGGATGCAGTTTTAGGACATACCCAGGTTCGCACCCAGGCAGCATTACATTTACATTATACACTGTTTATCATACCTAAATTATATTTTCTTCCCTGACTCTCTGTTGCTCTCGTTCCGCAGCGGTCGGCTAACGATAGTTTAATTTTTAAGCATCGTTCTCGTAAGCAATATCTGTAAGTAGGTAGCTATAGCCGATCCTCGTCGAGTCGCCTATCTCGTTAAACTGTCATTAGTGAAGTTAGTGTAAGTTTGTGAGGGTGTAATGTGTGCATACACAGAATACACCATAGTGTGGTATAGCGCAGAGGGTTTGGGTATATTCCCTAGGAACTGGGGTTACGCTAATCTATGAGTATTTTTAATACAGCGTGTTGTAAAGCTACTCATCTGAATAGGGATGTAACTGTTTCGAGGCCAGAAATAGTAAATTATTAATATTTAACTAGGGCGAATCTGCATGTACTGGCTTGCAAAGCAATCCTCTGCCTCGCTAATTATAGCTTTCTCCAACATAAAATATTAACAACTTAGATAGTTGTACCTACAAATCTATTTTCAGGCCGTCAATAGCTGCATAGATTCCTAAACAAAGCACAGTACCCAGTATTTTTGCTTGGACTAGATCATCAACAACGCCCTCATCAAGAGCAGATAGATATAAGCAACGGTTAACAAGAAAACTTGATTTTGCCACATCCGGACCACCGCTGGCGCTATCTGTCGTTACAGGTTTCCATGGTTTGACGAAAGACTAAACTAGATAATATGAACCCCGTAGATTGTTCGTATGTAGGTTCAAGCCTTGCCTGACGTCTTCATTTTTCATACCATCTGTATTAATAATGTAAACATTTCTAAGTGTGGAAACATTTCGTATAAATATTACCTACCTAGTTATTGTCTTTAAGTGCACTCAATCCACATACTTAACACCTGTGCATGTGCGTGTGAGAGCACACGAGCAAATACATATTCCTTTATACGTCGAAAGCTAAACAAATGGCTTCACGTGAGACTCCCGAGATCTCTTGATCTCTTGATCCTGATATTGCATCCAAGGAACATCACAAAGCTGCGCTTACGTCAGCAAATCCCATTCAAGTTCATACAATACCCGTTCCCGAGCCGGGCGTAAGCCGCTCTAATAGATTCTTGATGATAATGAGTTATAGAAGGGAACATTTCTATTCAAGCTGCATGTATTAAGGGAGTAAACGAATTAGACGCGAGAGAAGGCTGTTATATTGAAGTACTGGTTGAATGATCTTTATTCTCAGTTATATAAAGCATGAAACTCTTTAATGATTAATTACGTTAATGTATTTTTTTTAATATTATTTTACGTTTATGTATTCGAGCGCCTGGTCGACGCGACGCGTGATCAAAATGCTGGCGTTTATTTGGCCCAACGGATAAGCATTGCCATCCAGCGGGACAATGCCGCATGCAGCATGCAGCATGCTGGGTACGCTGCGGACTGGTAGCGGGTTTGAGCATTTGGATTGTCTCTAAACTTTCATCGGTCTGAATACAATCCTTTTGTTTTTTGTTGTTTAGTAAGCTAAGTAGTCTTTGTAGTTTGTTGTAGTTAAAAAAGGTTTATGCCAAAAAAAAAAAAATGTATGGTTTCGTATTTAAAAAGGAATAAAGGAACTATAGGCAACATAGTAATCCTATATCCCTATAGGATCACTTTGTAGTCCATTTGTGTGCGTTTTGAAATGAATTTATCGTACCTATTACGGAACCATCATTGCGTGAGTCCGTCCCGCACTTGACAAGTAGATGGTCGACGATAGCAGCACAATCGTGGGTCGAACCTGGAACAGTTATGCACTGGACCGAGGCAGATGCCAGCGTAAAACTTTGGGTTCCTTCAACGCGTAATTTAACGGTCGCTATATAGCGATGAATGACGTCACTGAAACTTTGGCTATGAAAACAAGATGTCATGGTTTCCTAGAGAGCGTTGTATGACACCGTAATTTTGGTAGCAAAACCGCTATTTGCATGACGGCCATACTTTTGGGTGTTAAAAGTCTTACGTTTTTTTCAATAGCGCTTTAAACAAATGGTCGTATTTTTACGGTCATCACATTGCGTCTGCTAAATGACGCCACTGCAATTGGAAGAAACCAAAGCTTAAGAAAAAGTAACGTTCTCCGTCACGACCCTGTAGTCACTTTTCTCCAGCGATTGCGGTCTTCTGCGACTTGCCTTAGTATTGAAGGAGAACAAACCGCGCTTAAAGCTATCTTTATATCTCAACAGAGGTCGACCAGCAACTTAATAAAAATATGATTAGACTATATTCCACAAAATTTGTGCTAGAATCTATGTCGATGTTCGTATTCAGCGTTAATTCGCCCGAATTGCGGTAAGATCAACAAATCGAAGTTTAACGACACATGTCTTGTTAATGTGTTTCTCTAGTATCAAACATCAACTCGTTTAGCTTAACACACTCAACTTGAAATTGGGCGTGTTAATATGAGATACAGAGTGTTATTAAAAGTCTGTACAATGACTGATACACAAAAAAAACATCACCGTCATCTTGTTTTTCATTCTGTATCGCGTAATAGTACATTATGATACAAGTGTGATATATTGGTAACATTCGAGGCGGTATTATGCGCTAAAGAAGCCGAGAGTGTAATTACTAATAGCACACGCGTTCCATACGACAATTTTCATCACACTCGCGAGGAAAACAAACTATTTTTGATAATAATCAATCACACCGCGAACAACGTCAACAAGTTTTTTTTAATACTATCTAGTAACTAGACGAGCAAGACGTTTGCCTGGTGGTAAGCGTCACGCCTGCCACTAACAGTAGAAGTGCTAGAATTGTGAATTTGCGAACACAATCCTGCGTCGTACTGCACTGCGCTCGTCACCCTAAGATATTAGATGTTACATCTCTTCATACCCAGTAATTTCTCTGGTAACATTGCCCTTCAAACCGGAACACATTAATGCTTTCACACCACTGCTTGTATTTGCGGAAAATGGCGCGCAAACCAGCGATGCGCGCGCAGGTGACAATTTCTTTAGCCGCATAAAACCCTTTATTGGGAATAAAAATAACTGTATTACCCGGTTATATTAGGAATTGGTTTTGATATTTTTTTCTGGAGGCCATAGATCAGAGGTATACATTTTATCGAAATCGGTTCTGTAATTTCGTTTTTAAATTAAAATAACTAGAATAAAGATGCGTTCCAGATAATCAAAATTGAAGTCGGTTGTTGTTGGCTTTTAAATTTTTATTATCATCATCATCATCATCATCACTATTTTTCATCACCACCCAGGCGAAAACGCGGGGTGCAGCTAGTGGTCTAATATAGGTAGCTCTCTCTTTCTCTCTACATGTCATAAAAAATACTTAATAAATCATTCTTTGAGGAAATTATGATTTTGTTTTGAAACAATATTGATTGACTTCCATTGCTGGACGAAAGCTTCCCCTTGATATAGGTTTTTCTATAATCCCCACGCTTACCAGGTGGCTTGAGGATTCTAGAACACTCCCCACCGACAACAGAGAAGACGCTGCTGCCGGTCCAAAATAAAAAATAAATTTGTTATGCAAGGCAGCAAAGTTGTTTTATGGCGCGAGTACTTGTATTGTATTGACTCGATTGTATCAAATATAGAATCCTGAGTGTGCTAGTTGGAGGTGCACTAGTGCTAGTCAGTGGGATACTTTTGCTAGTTATGGGGGCACTAACGCTAGTTGTATGGACACTTGTGTTAGTCGGAGCGGCACTAGTGCTAGTTGGAGGGCCACTAGAGCTAGTCAGTGGAGTACTTCTGCTAGTTAGAGGGAAACTAGTGATAGTCAGTCAGTACTAGACGCAAAATAACTTTGCTGCCGAGCGAAACACACAACTTTTCACTTCACTACAGCGAGGAAAATGCAATTTTTTTTTAATGCAGTCTTTGTGCTGGCCAGTGCGATTATTCTTAAAATGATGTTGGCGCACTGACTTGAAATAAGTATTACTTATGCATCTTCAGTGGACTGGCGGTAAAGAAAGAATATTGAATAGAGAGGTTCTTATTTTAAAAACTCTTTCCACGCTTGCAAAATGCACTTTTGCACTCAGCTTTCAAACATAATATTTTCAAGCATGTTATTTTTAAATCTCTGTGACAATAATGTTTAGTATTATTTTAATATTCTTTTACGAAATAAAAGGCCGAAGCGAGATTTTGTTACACCGTGTATATAATTCAAGTCTTGTACTTAGTTTACAAATACATAGAATAGTTAATATACCTACTAAAAGGATCCTATTGATTATTATTTATGGAGTGGTTGAACTCAGCGCCCGGTTTTATCTCTCAAGGTTTTATTAGAACAAAGGATCTCTTTTAATTTTCATAAGAGCTCTCTTAGGACTACATGAATAAATAGAAATAGAAATGATTAAATTAATGGATTAAGTGTGAAATGGGTAGCGTTTGATGCAAAATGTATTTTTGACCGAAGCGAAGGTCCTAAAACTGCATCCAGAACCACCGGAGGACGGGCAGCAGCGTCCTCTCGGTTAATGGTGGTGAGCTCTGCGATCCCCAAGCCGCCTGCCAAGCGTGGGGATTATGGCAACCCCTCTCTTTAAGGGAGAGTCCTTCGTCCAGCAGTGGACGTCTTCCGGCTGTTGGTGTGATACGGGAATACGTTTAATTAAAAACGTGAGTATTCCCGTATAAATAACACAAAATGTGTCAAAACCACGTCTTGCCAAGCCGAGGTTCGTACCGTCTGAGGTGCCCTTGAGCTAGTCGCCTTTAACTTAAACCTAGGCCGAGCGCCGTTTGCGCTTGCCTAAAGTCCGGTGACGCTGTAGAGGCCATCTGAGACCAACAGCATCAGTCATTCATAAAAAAAAAACCATGTCAGTTTTCGTAATGAATAAGTATTTCCGTGAATTCCGTTCCGTCTCTCAAAATCCCTAATAAACGCTTATATTAGGGATTTTGAGACACGGGCCAATAGGTGTATGTATTAATTGCCAATGTTGCCCCTCTAGCACCAATATACAGTAGAATTTTTGTTAATGTAAAGGCTTGCCTTAAAAATTTTATGTCATGAGTCAAAATTGGACCTGGTTATGTCCTAAAACTGCATCCAGAACCACCTGAGGATGGGCAGAAGCGTCCTCTTAGTTAACGGTGGTAACACTGCGATCCCCAAACCGCCTGCCAAGCGTGGGGATTTATGGCAGCCCCTCCCTATTAATTTAGGGGGAGGCCTTCGTCCAGTAGTGAACGTCTTGATGAAGCGAAGGTCTCTAGTCTGTGTATTTTTTCAATATATCTATTTTAGTTCTGTTTGTCTTTATATTTTTTCTGTCTGTATGATTGTCTGTATGTTTTTACGACGGAAGTTGCTAAAGTTTAGCCAAAGTTTGCAACGGTTTAGCAGCTAAACCGATGATCCCTAAATAATATTGCCAGTTACTCAACCGCCAAGCAGTAGTGTGCAAGCATTGATGTGTTTCGGTTTTGAAGGGCAATGTTGCCAGAGAAATTGAGATTTGACATCTAGCTAATAAGTAATACTCTCGGGGTGACGAGCGCAATGCAGTGCAGGATTTTATTCGCAATTTCATAATTCTGGCGCTGCTGCTGTTATGGGCAAGCGTGACGCTTACCACCAGGCGAACGTCTCGTTCAACTCACGCCTCTATTAAATAAATACAAAAGCTAGAATAAAAAAAAGGCCGTTGCAAAGCTCTAGTCGGTTTATCTTGTATCCAATACAATAAAGCTTTGAAATATGACGTCATCTTAACTATGGCCTGTTTTCTGCACCAGGGCTAAGGATAAGGATAAAAAAGTCATTTACTCTTTAACCTCTATAAATTTCTCTCAAATGAGCGAGGGTTGTAGAAATAACGGGAAATTTCGTGCCAGATAAGTTATGCGATCGCACATAGGGAGCTTACATTTGTTAAGCGTAGCAGTTGTTGGGATTAATAACTTAAAACCGGTCAAGGCCATGAGGATTTAAAGTTGAAAACAGGTTGCTCTAGTGGACTACCTATTGGTACGTTTGTAGTTCATAGTATTATGCCCAAAACAAACCAAAGTAATTGCATTTGTCTTGCTCTAATATTTTCATGTTTTTGAGTGTATGAGAGAGATAGATAGATAGAGAGAGAGACCGTATGTGTGAATAGGCTAGATGACTGGTTTTTTTATTGTCCTATTATAATGTGGCCCATAAATATAGCTGATTAATGAAAAGAAAATGAATATCTGATCAAAAATAAGCAACTTATAAGCATTTTAATATCATGCTAGACAGAGAGAAGAACCAGCAAATCGTGACGTCACTTCTCTGTACGCCATATAAATTCTATTCTGACAAGTAAGGCGTGACGTCATTTTTTGTTTTGTGGGAAAGGGACAGAGTTGTCTCTAACAAAAACTTTAAACGCTCATATATCAAAACATTATTAACCGATTTAAATTATTTTTTCAATAAACATACTATATTTACTTATATTCTTCATCAAAGCTATTGGTTTCAACGATATAAACATCAGTCATCTAGCCTATTACCAACAAGTGTTACCCCGTCATTACAATAATGTTAATAAAATTTAGTTTTTGTCTTGCAATAGGAATACAATTTTAAAAAAGGATACAGATATATATCAGTCTATACCAAACAAATTTGTCTCTCGCTGACATACAATGTCGCTAACACCCAATGTCTCTGTGGTGCATCGACCTTTACTTAATGAGACATCGACTCGAAATTCTGGAGAAGATTGCTTGAAGATTGTCATGAAAGTGTTTTAGTATCAGTCTAATCCGTTGATCTGTAAATCAAATATTGATTATCAAGCATATGTGATTGATTCAGGCGTTACTTTGCGAAGTCCATTGTTACCAAAATTGATTTTTCTGTTAATTTCTAGTGTTTTTCCGCTGTGATATCGTTTCGAGTACTTATAGGATGAAGTGAAGGGACAAACTAAAAACTACTGTAATTATCAACGTAAATTGAAATTAAACCTACCCTGAAACAAAAAAAAACACTAGAAATTAACAGAAAAATCAATTTTGGTGATTATCAAACATTTATTGTCAGCTAGGTTTTCTTACTATATAGTTTCAACGAACCGTTAGGTGAGCTTTCAAATCCCGGATCCATACCAATGAGCCCTTTGCAGTTTAAGTACGGAATTTTATATCACTGGCTTTTCGTTGAAGGAACGTCCGGAGAAGCAAATCAATGACGTTTTTGATTCCACCAACCCGTAACAGTGCGCAGCGTGGTAGGTATGATCCATCGGCGGCGCTGGGCTCGCCTGATCCGACCACACCTAGAAACAGGAAGTATTCCGTCTTTGGTATAGGCGCCGGTTACCAGAGGCACACAAACACGCACCGACCTCGCCGACGAGGTCGAGGACTCCCCAGATCTGTCAGAAGATCGGTTAGATTCTCTCCAAATAGTCAACCAGATTAAACTACTAGGGCCCCAGGGCTTACCCCTTCTGGGGTGACCGGGCAAGTCTGACCCCACTCCCGGCGACGGCCAAGCCGAGGTTCGTACCGTCTGAGGTGCCCTTGAGCTAGTCGCCTTTAACCTAAACCTAGGCCGAGCGCCGTTTGCGCTTGCCTAAAGTCCGGTGACGCTGTAGAGGCCATCTGAGGCCAACAGCATCAGTCAGTCATAAAAAAAAAAAGTAAATACCTCAGTTATGATCCAATCGCTCTTCGAAGGTTTGGTTATGAGCTGATATTAAATACCAAACTTAACCATAAATGCTTCTCATCCGCTTTAACTGTGTGTATCAGAGGCAGTCACTCAAACTTTTTCCCGCACACCTGTTACCAGATTTCTTCCCACACTTCTTTTCAGTTGAACAGTTTTCGAAACAAACACTTATTGTTTTTGTGTTGGCTTTTTTCAATAGTTCAGTTTGGTATTTGTGTAAAAATAAATAGATAGATGAATTCTTTATTGCTCACACTAAAGAAACATACTTTAAAAAAATACTATAAATTAAATACTAGTGCACAAATGGCGGCCTTATCGCTAAAAGCGATCTCTTCCAGGATGGAGAAAAATTATGAATACGAAGAGACGGGGTGTGCTGTAAAGTAGAAATTCCTACAAATCATAAACATACTTAAAATCTAATAATAATACATAATATTATGATATTTTATAATAAGCTACTATATAAAATAACATAATAAATATAATACAGGGTGTTAGTTTGAACACCGTTATCCTTCTAGGATATCATTGTAGTCATCATTATGAACAACTTATAATATGGGGCCAACCTTGAAATCACGAAAAAAATAACCTGTTCTATACAAAAAGGTTCATCGATCTTGGACTAAATGTATGGAACAGCTGTTATTTTTTTCTTGATATCAGGGTTGGCCCCATTATAAAAGTTGTGCATAGTGATGAGTACAATGATATCCTAGAAGGATAACGGTGTTCAAACTAACACCCTGTATATATCTAATATGGTAATTTAAGTATATACATATTAAAGTGGGGAAAATAAAAAACAACAAACAACATCAACGAGGTGGCACCTGTGACAAATAAAATTTCTTAACTTGCTCCTTGAACACGTGTCTAATAGACACGGGCAGTTGAAAATAATGATGTATCCACTTCTGAAGCTGTAACTAAGCCGTGATAACCCAATCGAGAGATCATCATCAGGCCGGAGAAGTCCACTGCTGAAAAAAGGCCTCCCCTTGGACCGCCACGCTGTACGACAACCTGCCATATGCATCCACCGGTCGCCCGGCGACTTTTACAATGTCGTCGGTCCACTTAGTGGGTCCACCTACGCTACGTCTTCCGCTTTGCGGTCGCCACTCAAGAAACTTTCTTCCTCATAGGTTATCAGTTCTAGGTGACTAGGTGGACCGACGACATTGTGAAAGTCGCAGGCAACCAGTGGATGCAAATGGCAGGTTGTCGTACGTGGATGTCTCAACGACGCCTTTGCTCAGCAGTGACTGTCTCCGGGCTGATGATGATGATTTCGAGACGGTGTGTCTCAGTGACCGAGTAATTTTGCTGCAGTACCATTTGCAGTTTTGCATTTGCAGCAGCCAAACTCTTTCATATGACCGACTACTTATACCTATACTATAAAAAAAACTAAATTGAATGTAACGGCAACACGAGTATACTTCGAACCGATTTGAATTTAATCCAAACGTATTCATTACCGCAGATTTATTCCCTACAGAGGGATCCACAAAAAACTGGTGTCGAAATAAATGGAAGCCGCGTTTCAATCTAGGGAAACTCCATTTAGCCACAATGCGAAGTAATTTTGGGGTCTTTACAACAAGCCGGATTGTACGCTTTGTAGTTAAATAATAAGAAGATTTGAGCCGAAATACTCGGGTTGAGATGGAGACAGACTAAGCGCTTTGTTACACGTATTCTAGAATCAATATTCCAAATTATCACCATTGACAACATTGCTGATTCTTTTTATTGGCTGTACCCGGCTACGCGTTGCTTTCTCTTATTAAACTAGCTGTTGCCCGTGAATTCGCTCGAGTGAGCTATATTACAGGTAGGTACGATACACGATACCTATATCTCGTCAAGTCGGAGAGGTCAGTGTATATTTTGGGGCCCGCGATCTACAACCGTATACCAGCTTCCATTCGGGATGCTCCTTCCACCGGGTGCTTCAAAACCAAGCTCAGAGCGTGGTTGCAAGAGAATGTGTTTTATGACATTGAAGCTTATTTTAAAATAAGAGATTATTTTCATATTTTTTATAATTATTATTAAATATCATTTATTTATTTAACCCACGAAGCATTTCTAATAAAATTAATTATTATTACATTTTATTGTGACATACTTAATGAAATTTGACGTGTAACTTTGGTGTTATCAATAAACTATTTGAATTTGTATTTTTGTATTTGTATTTGTATAGAATTTGGTCTATCACCGCACCATGGATTTAGGTTTATTAAGCTAAGCTCTGCGGAACGAGAGCAATAGAGAGTCAGGGAAGAAAATATAATGTAGGTATGATAAATAGTATATAATGTAAATGTAATGCTGCCTGGCTGCGAACCTGGGTATGTTCTTAACTGCAACTAGACCCACCGGGGGACGGACAGCAGAGTCCTCTTGGTTAACGGTGGTGAGCATTCTGCGATTCCCAAGCCGCCTGCTAAGCATGGGGATTATATACAACACCCCTCTTATTGGGAGGCCTTCGTCCATCAGTGGACGTTTTATGGCTGATGACTAAAGCTAAGCTGTGGCCTAATTGGGATTTGAATTTTTCAGAATTTGAAGTCAAACGACCGTTCGATTTCAAATTCTGAAAAAAACTGAGAAGTCGTTCAAATTTCGGACCAAAGACTACGAAAGATGCGCCATCGCGTAATAAAACATGACAAAGAAAATGACCCCTGTGCCGTCATGCTTACGAGTTGCGCCGGAGTGCGAAAGAAGATAGCACTTTTATGAGAGCAAAAGGGATAGCGCGCGTCTCGCTTAGTGAGCGCAGACAGGCGAGACAGTCCTTGGGGCCGTTTTCACGGGGCCATACGTGGGCGCGATATGACATATCTCCCTTTTTATATATATATAATATCATTGTATCGGACATTATCAATGAGTTGAGTGAGTTCTTTGGGAAGATCACGTACCTACGGATGTTCATGCTACTAGTTTCGGCGAAGGAAAACATCGCGAGGAAAGTAGTATACCTATGTCTGGAAAAGAAATTCAATGGAGATATTTGAATCCAATAACCCGCAAATGGACCAGCATCGTGGATATGGATCAATCGCCATTTGAGGCAGGCCTAGGTCCAGCAATTAACTATTAAAAGTCTGATTTTGTAAGTGTATGTATGTTTTGAATCGAGCTCCCGATATTTCGGCGCAGCGGCGTGCACGGCAATCTGCCTGTGAACATAGTGCTTATTAAGAAATTCAACAATTTAGTTTATATACCATAAGCTAGATGACTGGTTTTTTTATTATTTTCCTATTAAAATGTGGCCCATAAATATAGCTGATTAATGAAAATGAAATGAAAATCTGATCAAAAATAAGCAACTTATAAACATTTTAATGTCATGCTAGACAGAGAGAAGAAACAGCAAATCGTGACGTCACTTCTCTGTGCGACATATACATTTTATTCTGACAAGTAAGGCGTGACGTCATTTTAAATTTTGTGGAAAGAGACAGAGTTGCCTCTAACAAAAACTTTAAACGCTCATATATCAGAACATTATTTTAACCGAATTAAATTATTTAAAAAAAAAAGACTATATTTACTTAAATTCTTCATCAAATCTATTGGTTTCAACGATATAACATCATCTACCCTATTCTCGTCATATATTAATTTCATAATTTTCATTCGTTTTCTATTTATTTATTTTTTCTTTTCAATTCCTCCACGTAAAGTCATCGATGTAATTAAATGTCACATGATTTTTGTTTTATGGCACCCTCGATGCTCAAGTTTACCACGCACATGGCCGTTGTTGATTTACACTAAGAAATTAAATAATAAAACTCACAATAAATATTTTTAGTATCTTTACTAAAAATCCACCAAAACCAACGGAAAAAATATATCCGTTCCTAATTTCAGTTTGGCATGGGTTTTCATTAGATATACATACGTACTAAAAGATTGCAAACAAAAATGTTTCATTCGCTAGATATCCAAAGTTGGGTTAAGAAAATCATCCAAATATTTTCAGTGTGCCCACAGCTTTTAGTTCGGCAGAATTTTACCAGTGTCAAATTAATCTTTGTCGCAAAAGTCGGAAAATCATATTTATTATGTTTCTCTCTCGGTTTCTGTTATTGTGAACTGAAAGTCCGGAAGACGCAGCGTAGGAAGGCCTCCCCCACTAGGTAGACCGACGACATTGTTAAAGTCGCGGGCAACCAGTGGATGCAAATGTCGGATGCAGGTTTTCGTATAGTGTGGCGGTCTAAGGGGGAGGCCTTCGTTCAGCAGTGGACGTCTCCGGGCTGATGATGATGATGATGATGATGAACTGAAAGTCTATTTTTCAATTATTGTGATCAAAATGTTGCCATACATTGGGTTACTTTTTATTTACATGTAAATACATTTACTTAAAAATTATGCAAAACTACTTAAAGTAATTTTTAAAATTATTAGTTTTATTTATTTGCAATTTTATTTATTCTATACCATTTTAAATGTTTTCTTAGCAATTTTACCGGCTGCGATTTTTCATAACTTATGCTTCGTCGAATCGATGATCATCTATAATTATGCAGCGATTTTATATTTTCAAAAAGGTTAATGCGTGTACAAGATATCAGCGGCACGCGGTGATCTGGGGCCTAAATTAATTTAGTTAGTAAATATTGTGCCTATAATTTTTGTATTGCGCATTTCGTTTACTTAGTAATAGTAAACAAGCAAGAAGTAAGAGTAAACAAGCCGGTCACTTCTCCATAGAAACGGGGAAGTAATATTACTCCACTATGTAATGTTGTAGGTCCAAGACTAAATATTATATATTTATTTATGTTTTATTTATACGGGAATACTCACGTTTAATTAAATCGGATACTCCGACTATAGTTTCGATCCCATCCGGTAACCTTTTTCAAAGAGTGAAAACAGAGCCCGACGCGCCGTGCCGTCAGTGCTAAGCAGGACGCAGCTGCACGCGCGTCGGGCTCTGGCAAACTCTGGCTTCTTTTCAACAAAATCTTTGGCAATTTGCACTTTGTATCTTCCTAGAAAAACGTTTAAAATATTCAAGTGAATTCAGTTAATAAATAACTAGTCTAAAGTCCTTGTTAGATGATGCGTTGCGCATCAGACGCGACACCTATTACTTTCATATTATTTTGACAGTTGGCTGACAGCTACATGCGTGCGGCATCACGGCATAATTTCCACCAAAGATTATATACCCAGGCTATATGATCTGTGCTTTCCACCTATAATAATCAGAGGGGATTGCGTAAAACACACCAAACTTTGTCTGCGTTAATTAGGTAGAAGGTTCCAATTCGAATGTTGAATGATTATTGACAACTTCAACTGTATGTGACCGCATATTTTGCTCTTGAATAGTTTTATTTAGCCACCAGCGCTGATGTACTTTGGAGCTACATAAATCAAGTGTAGATACAAACGGGCCAATGACGATGATACAAAACAATTAACACGCTTATCAAACGGGAGCTCTCGAATTATCCATTTAAAAGTTGTAGTAAGTGCAAAAGCTAAACCAGCTTCAATAAACATTTGGGGCACTACTGCTTTAAAAGATAATTTTAGAAACCTATCCAAGTCTTGTCATGGTATATGTAAGCATGGCTTGGTCTTTGCAGCTTAGAAATTGTAAAATAATTAAAAAATCCGACTAAGGCCCGCAACGACGCCGATGGCCGAAACGGCATCGTGTGGCTAAATCCTTAAGGCTTTGAAAGAGCAAAGCTCTTCTAAGAACTTCTCATTAAAACACAGTTTTGGCTACTCGCTTGTTTTATAAAGACCGTCTAAATAAATAATGTATAGTCATAATGTTAGTCTCCATATACCCCATAGTTTCACTAATTACAGGCAAAATTCTTTCTTCACAAGATCAGCCAATACCGTCAATAACCTAAAAGATTTTCCCGAATTCGATTTGTTTAATACGCCTATACATAAACTTAAAACTATAGTCTATAGTTTTTTTTTTACATTGTGTAAAATCTAATATTGTTTTCAATACCTTAGCTAACCATGTTAACAAGTGATGTAGACTTTTATATGCAAAAACGTGTAAATGGTGTATAGTTATCCAAATTTTTGGTTATTATCACTGTATGTTTCCCAAATAAAATAAAAATAAAAAATAGCGTATATAATAAGCTTAATTGGCGAAAGAGGATCGTTGTACTCATCATTGAGAACAGCTTTTACTACAGGGCCAAACCAGCAATGTTACCAGTTACATTACTTAACACGAACAGATTTGACATCTTCCTTGTGTGAACTAGGCCAAAATGTCACGTTTTCGTCTAATAATATGCCACAGTTTCCTGTTTTATTCGTTTAATGCATACTGCTTATTATAAGATATTACGTCTACGTAACGTACGTAACAGTATCAAAAGAAACAGAATTTAACGTAATTTATCAAGAAAATGACCAATACTAGTTGTAACCGGCAATTGATTATTTTAAAAACCCGTTTTTTACTACAATACCGGGTATTATTTTGAACACCGTTATCCTTCTAGGATATCATTGCACTCATCATTATGAACAACTTTTACTATGGGGCCAACACTGAAATCACGAAAAAAAACAGCTGTTCCATTTCATTTCATTTTGTCCAAGATCGATGAACCTTTTTGTATGGAACAGCTGTTTTTTTTTTGTGATTTCAGTGTTGGCCCCATAGTAAAAGTTGTTCATAATGATGAGTACAATGATATCCTAGACTAGAAAGATAACGGTGTTCAAACTAACACCCGGTATAAACTAGAGATCGCCCGCGACTTCGTCCGCGTACGGAAGAAATCTACCGACTCTACCAAAGAGGCTCTACCGACTCTACCAAAGAGGCTCTACCGACTCTACCAAAGAGGCTCTACCGACTCTACCAAAGAGGCTCTACCGTCTCTACCAACTCCCCCACCGTGAGCGTAAGAAATATAAAATTTGTATGCCTCGTCACAGAACCGCACTCTTTCATAAAAGTGTTTTTGGTATGGGTCCTATAATTTATAATAATTTACCAAAATCGATACTGGAATCGGAGAACGTAGCTATATTCAAAAGAAAATTAAATAGTCTATTACTAAGTAAGTGTTACTATACGATCCGAGAATTTATTGATGATAAAATAACTAACATAGTGGGATATTTTATTAGTGACATGATACTCCTGTTTGATATTATTGTAATGGTTATAATTATTATCGGATTCCTTTCAATTTTTTTTTTATTCATAGTTGTTTAGATTAGTTATATATACATGCTTGGAGGATCTAGCTCTCTCTCGTTGCTTGACATAATTCACATTAAAATGTTTTAAATATTATATTCAAAAAAATATAAATTATAATTATTGTATATTCAATAAGGACGAGACTGTTGAGACGTATGAAATGTTTGTAAAACACTTTATTCTGTACAGTTTACGCAATAAATAAATTATGATTATTATACAGTCTCTACTTGATACCAACACAGATAGCACCGCTCTGTTTGCATCGGGGTATTGTCATATATAAAAAATGAAATGACAAAGAAAGACAAAACAATGGGGTTCCTGGATACGTATCAGACCTCTCAACAGTACACTTTCACACACATCTCTTCCTAACTTAATTTCGTTCACTGGATTCAAAAATTCAACAACACACGTATCACCACTATACTTCAGTCCCCAGGACTTCAAATTGGAGTTGTAACTGTTATTAATTGCATATGTTACCTGGGTGACTGGTACATGACTGTTTTGTGTCGAGTGCCTTTGTTTCATAAATGGAATATACTTGTCACCGTCTGTGGCTGGATCTATAACACTAGTGCTAGGTTTTTTATGGATATTTTTGCATACTGGCGACTGGATTGTTCCTTGAGCCATCCTCACATCGGTATTGACATAATTCATTTCGTCTGAATCTGAAACATGTATATCTATTAAGCTTTGTGAATTTTGGAGTTCTGGTTGAGGTGAATCTGACGTTTGCTCCGCTGTTAACTTACGGTCAACAGACGGTGTACTATACATCTTTACAAGAAAAATTGTTACACAAATTCAATAACACAATTGTGAAAATACCTACTTCTACAGTAGATTCAATTGAATTTTTTTTTGTTTATCAATTCCAACATACACCTTTGCACAAGATAAAATTGGTTTGTTCTTTTGTTAAATTCTAAGTAAATAATAGTTCGGGCGCCATTTGTCATAAGAAAAATGACTTTTGGAGAAGAATCTAGAAATACAATTTTTGCAAAGTTACAATATGTTGGAATAATAAACAAAAAAAATTTCAATTGAATCTACTGTAGAAGTAGGTATTTTTACCTACCTAGCTTTTCGTGACTGATATACATATCCAGCAACCCCATTTTTAGTTTTGTCTTTCTTTGTCATTTCATTTTTTATATGACAGTATAAAAAATATAAAAATAATTATCACAAAAATGTAGGTACTGAGCGGAAAAGCTGTCGAATATAATTATCTTGTAGGCACAGTTTTCAATGCGAAACGAAATTGTTATCGTGTACGTTTCACAGTTAATGTAATTTCTTTCGTGCACGTGAAATAAAAACTGGAGTTTTCACGTGCGAATTGAATTGTCGCGGAACGAAAGAGCTTCGCTTCGGTTCGGCCGATTCGAATCTGAAACTTTTAATTGACGAATTTGCTGTACTTACTGTGAAAGAGATTCTTATATAATTGTAGGCAATTGATATTATTTCCAGTTTTTTATATGTATTTATTTATCTTAGTTGCATTTTATTAATCATTGGTCATTTGAATACGATTTCTAAAATTATTTACTTTATATGGTGAGGGATTTATTGAAATTACACAGAGGGGGAGGATATGGAGTATTTTTTTTGGTTACCTATAGTTTTAGTTTAGAGTTAGATATGTTTAAAAAAATATAATTTAATTATTATTTACCAAGCGAAGCGAAGGCTTCTGAGTCTATGGGGGACAACTTAGCGTCTGTAGGTATAAGTATATTTATGCTACGACAACTCGCAAATCGTGCAAATATACAATTATCAAGTCCAAATATGAGCCAAATTAATCAAAGGGCTTGGAAGATATGGGTGTCGCGAGGCCTCTGATCACTGCGAACTACTAGATTTTACGTAGTTCCGTTCACAATGATTAGTACATTTGTTTGACTTCCTCTCGTCTTAGTAATAACGTTAACCCTAGTGTTTAATAACGGATTAAAAACTAAAGTAAAAAAAAACTAGGCTTACGTGCTCCATCCTTGACCACAATATCACTTATGCAAAACGTAGTTTGTCAATAAAAAAACGGAATCAAATAAAAAAAACATAACCACCTTACACTCTCGAGTTAAGTTATACTCTTGAGTTGTAGCTCTAAAAAACACTATCAAACAACTGACAAATAAATAAAAAACACAGATACACAAGTTTAACTTATAACACAGTCTGTTTTGTATGTGTCAGAAGCGGAACTTATAAATGCATATAATAAACGTGAAGTTCTTCGTTTATTAGTCGAGTCTTTAGTCCGACCAGCACAGCGAGTACTGTTCTTGACGATCGTTATATTTTACATTTAAATCGAATATTTGACGTTTAAATCGGTATAATTCGATAAAATTCGGCATATTCTCAAATTCGTCTCAGTAAATCTGCTATACACGTCAAATTTAGCGACATAGGACGGTACTCGCGCTGCATGTGGTTAAAAGGAGTTTACTATCATAACTTCGCACCCTTTTTCGTTATCATCAGCTTAAGTAATGGAAACCCCACCATATACTAAACTTGTGTGTATACAATATATTATCATACATGAAAGGAACCCGTCTACAGCGCCGTATACACCCGTCGGGATATTTGTAAGCACAGATGATTATTTGTAAGTGTTTTTTTTGTACAAAAACGAAGGTCAAATTAAGTCTAATCATGGACTAAGTATGTTTTGGTACAAAATGAAGGTTTAACTTATGTCTAACCCTGGGAAAAACAGTGTTTTTGTACAAAAACGAAGGTCAAATTAAGTCTAATCATGGACTAAGTATGTTTTGGTACAAAATGAAGGTTTAACTTATGTCTAACCCTGGGAAAAAACAGTGTTTTTGTACAAAAACGAAGGTCAAATTAAGTCTAATCATGTACTGAGTATGTTTTGGTACAAAACTAAGGTATAACTTAATCTGATCTTGGGAAAAAAATGTTTTAGTACAAAAACGAAGGTCATATTAAGTCTAATCATGGATTAAGTAAATTCTTTTTTGTACAAAAACGAAGGTCACATTAGGTCTAACCATGGACTATTAAGTTCTGTTTTTGTACAAATACGAAGGTAAAATTAAGTAATAATCTAATGTCAAATCAAAGGTTGCCTGGAAGAGATTGCTTTTAGCAATAAGGCCGCCACTTGTTCCAATATTTAAGTTTATTTAATTATTTCTGTGTAATTCTTGGTGTGAACAATAAAGAGTTAATCAATCAATCAATGTTTTCTGTAAAAAATCAGTTTAAATCCCACTATGGATTAAGTAAGTTTTTTCTAGAAAAAAACGAAGGTTTCATCAAGTCGAACCATAGACTAAGTAAGTTTTTATTCAAAAACGAATATTAAAATAAGTGTATGTTAGACACAAAAAATTATTAACGAATTCAGTAGCCAAAAGATTATAAGAAAAAGCTTAAACTGTGTATGGTCAAAAAACAAGTGCAAAGCTAAAAAAAAATAAAACGTACGGCGCAGGTACATTCGCAAAAAAAACAGTCGAAAAAAACACTCGAAAAAAGCACTCGAAAAAAGCACTCGAAAAAAACACTCGAAAAAAATACTCGAGAAAGACACTCGAGTCTGTAAGCAGCCTAAGATCACGTGCGCCCGACATAAATCAACAGAACCCAATTTGTTGCTACCATATTTCTCTTACCATGTCCGTTTTGACATTCAATATTTTAACCCTATAGCTGTGAAACTTATCGCGGTATAACAGTAGTTATCCTACCAGTACAAAAAGGTACTGTTATTAGGGATTTCCATACCATGATTATGACCCCTGGCTTTTTAATGGCGGAAAACCTCATCAGTTAGCATCCTTTTGAGGGCATATTCTGTGCATCAAAACAAACTTTTACGATGGGGTCAACATCGAAATCGCGAAGAAATTCTGTTGTTCCATACAAAAAGTTCATCGACCTTGGGCAAAATGTATGGAACAGCTGTTATTTTTTTTGCGATTTTAATGTTGACCCCGTAGTAAAACTTGTTTGTTTTGATGTACAGAATATGCCCTTAAAAGGTTTTTTTTTATACTGTCAAGTTACGAGACGAGCAAGACTTTCGCCTGGTGGTAAGCGTCACGCCTGCCACTAACAGTAGCTGTGCCAGAACTTGCTGTGAACTTGCAAACACAATCCTGCGCCGCACTGCACTGCGATCGTCACCCTGAGATATTAGATGTTAGGTCTCTTCATACCCAGTAATTTGATGTTATCTGATTAGAACTAACCCAGTATACGTTTGGATAAGAAATTCAATGACGTATGAATCCAGAAAACCCGCAACTAGGCCAGCCTGGTTTTAAGGGCAGTCCAGTGTGTGAAATAGACAGTCATATCCATACATGACATTCTTGTCATGTATCAATGCTCCGAACGATTTTTTGTAGAAAATTTTCCTGTTACTTGAGACGTGACAAAAATAAAAACAAGCCTCTATTTAGATATCAACTGGTGACAAATGTATGCAGAAACAGTCCCTAGCGGTGTCACTTGGAAAAAATTGAAAGGATGGATTAGGGTGGAATACCACGGGAACAAAACGATGCATTCTTGAATTTATTGTAATAGTGTTTTCGTCAAAGCTGTTTCCATGTTATGGTCAAGACACACAGCCGCGGGAAAGCAGCGCAGGACGGGATGGTTTTTTTTGTAATGTTAAAGTTTCTAGGCAACATAACCGCCGCTTTTTGTATGGCCCGTCCCGTCCCGCGCTGCGTCAGTCGCGCCGCTCTATCGCGCCTTTTGTGACTCGACTAATCATTGTTCTAACTTTAAAACGCTTGCTGGTAGTTAGTATTGCGATTTCATTAGTTCACGTATAGATAACAAGATAATAATGCTGTTTTTTTATGCCATGAAAAGACGCCCATATCAGTTAGTAGTGCCAAAATTGTGAACTCGCATACAAAATCCTGATTCGTCGAAGAGGGCTATAAGACCTTCGCTTTGCTTGATCCATTGCAGATAAAGACACACGCCCCGCGGTTTCAAACACGTCATGATGGAAAACGGTGACTGTGATGATGATTAAAAGTAGCCTATATGTTAGTCTGGGAAATAATCTATGTCCATTCCAAGTTTCATCCAAATCCGTTCAGCCGTTTTGTGAAGACGTAAAAAACATACACACACACATACCGACAAACTTTCACATTACAATATTAGTGTGATAGGACAGAGTTATTAATGGTGGTGTGTGCTTCCGACTTTAGTTACGGAAAAATAAAAATAAACTGTTTTAACTGCCTCTGTACCTATGACCTGGATATTGAGCTGGATATTGCCGAATAGAAAACTCGTTACAGAGAGATTTTCAAACAAAAAGTTGTTTTCTGGCCGTTTTGTTCTTTCCATTTTTATAAACCGTTTTATAGTTGTTCTTCAATAAATTTGTTTCTTCACTGATAAAAATTGATTATTGTATTCTATACAAAGATTACGAAAGATTCGCCATCGCGTAATAAAACAACGTTTGAAAATGACCCACGTGCCGTCATGTTTACGAGTTGCGCCGAAGTGCGAAAGAAGATAGCACTTTTATGAGAGCAAAAGGGCTAGCGCGCGTCTCGCTTAGTGAGCGCAGACAGGCGAGACAGTCCCTGGGGCCGTTTTCACGGGGCCATTTGAGAGCGCGATATGAAAGCAAGAAGAAAGAAATGTAATTTATTTCTGACATATCTCCCTCTTTATATATATAATATCATTGATTCTATAAGATAACTAGCTGTGCCCCGCGGTTTCACCCTACAAAAAGAAGGCTTAGGACATTTAATTTTCCATTAAGGAAGTGGCCTAGTGGTACATCATTTTCCATACCCAAAGTTGTTCCCGGGTTCAATGGGGACAACCCATTGACGCTTTCCCGTTAACGAGACAATGGTATGAACTTGGTCAAAATGTCTTATGTATACTACTGGTATCTTCTAAGCTTGGTGGACTTTACCCTTGCAAGTAACATAGGGAAATTGTGGTGGATAGATGGGTATCGTCCGAAATGATGGGGCTATTCAGTGACTATTTGGAATAGCAACTTGATACTTACCACGTAAAGTATGTAAACGGTAAGTTTGGGATCACCTTAGGACGGGCTATTTTAGAAGAATAATGCAGGATATTTTATGTATCAAAAACCTTTCCTTTAACTCCAGACAAGAAAAATGTCACAATAACTTACGTAGATCTCAAAATCTAATTTGATGATTTTTGAGATGATGCTTACTATTTTGAAACGACTTCAAAAACGGAGGACGTTCTCAATTCGACTGTATGTTGTTTTTTATAGACTGGTTAAGCTCTTTTTATGCAATGTGATGAGAAGAGCGGGACGTTTGCCTGGTGGTAAGCATCACGCCTGCCCATAACAGTAGCAGTGCCAGAATGTTGAACTTACGAACAAAATCTGGCGCCGCACTGCACAGCTCTCATCACCCAAGATGTCAAGTCTCTCCATGCCCGATAATTTCTCTGGAAATATTGTCCTTCAAACCGAATCACGCAGAGTATTGCAGAGTCCGCCAGGGGAAGTACCGCACCTTTGCCAGTTATTTAACTACCAAGCAGTAGTGTGCAAGCAATGCTGTGTTTCGGTTTAAAGGGCAATAAAACACTGTTTTAAACTATCACGGTTGTTTACTAAAGTTCTATTATTATTAACGGGATATTTACCGTGAAAGGGCAATGTTAACGCTTAACGGTGGTGAGCATTCTGCAGGGCCTGTGTGTGTCCATAAACTGTAACCAGAACCACAGGAAGACGAGCAGCAGCGTCGGTGGTGAGCATTCTGCAAACCCCAAACCGCCTGCCAAGCGTGGTGATTAAGGCAATACCCCTCTATTAAGGGAGAGGCCTTCGTTCAGCAGTCGACGTTTTATGGCCGACGACGTTACTAGATAAATTATTGGGCTTAAGAGATTTGACATCTAATACCGGTGACGAGCACAGTGCAGTGCAGCGCAGGGTTTTGTTCGCAAGTTCATAATTCTAGCACTGCTACTTTCTGTTGTGGACAGGCGTGACGCTTACCACCAGGTGAACGTCTCGCTCGCCTCGACACTCTATTAAATAAATAAAAACGAATAAACCTTCCGCATTTTTAAGTTTATTTCAACCACATTTATCTAACTAAATGAACCTTCCAACAGCTTTTAAACTATACAAACCGCATTAAGACATTAGATAGTAGGCAAAAAGTTGACGGATGACGGTCGGCCCTCCACGCATCGCGCTTCCCTTTAATGCTTGCCATTTCGCCCAGAATATGCTAAAGGGAGTTTTGAAGCTTCCGGGAAGGACCTAATGCTGCAATATTTTAGTAGGCAGTGACAGAGTGACGGAGTTTTTTATTCCCGAATATGTGGGTATATTTTTCAGAGGAAATTGTATGTCTGCGTCATGTCTAGATATCGGAATGGATTATATCTGCATATTGCCTTGTAGTGTTGAAATATAAGGGAATGACAGTTATCAGTAGTTTGCGAACAGCAGACCTCGAGATTGACCAGTTTCATTCGTGTTCGAAATTCTTGTTTAGAATGGGCAATTTTCTGACAGGCAATTAAAAAAGATGTACACAAAAATCCGTTAGATGGCGTTGACGAGACATGATTCTGAATAGTATCCCTACCTAGTCTGTGATTCTGCAGATTTTGAATGAAGCGAGATTTTTTTAATTAAAATTACATCAGGACTCATTCACAACTCAAACGGATAGATTTCCGTTCGGATCCACGTTCTCCGTCTCTGTCAATCCGAAATGTAGAGGGCTGGGACGGATAATGTGGCTCCGAATGGAAACCTTTCCGACTGAGTTGTGAATAGACCTGCTGTATTTTCATGCTCTTTTTTGTGGTTATTGTTTGTGTAACAAAATACTTGCTCATGGTATTTCCTATTCTTTTGTTCTTCCACAACACGAATTAGTAAGTGCGGATTAGTAATTAGTAGTGCGTTTGCTTTTTCATTATAAAAATGCGAAAAAAAAAACATGTCTCGACAGCGCTATCTATCCTTTGGCTGTAGAACTACGTTCTGTCTAGCACTTATGGGCACTCCATTGCACAAAAAACATGTTTGTATGTCACGGATTTACTATATTTACTATATATGTTTTGTTTTGTTTTTGTATGTATGTTGCGCGATTAGTCCGCCAATTATGAATAGAGATTTTGATGATTCTTTTTTTGTTTGGTAGGTGTATCCTACCATGCTACCTACCAAAGGTAACCCCATATACATTTTATCGAAATCGGTCCAGTAGTTTGGTTATTAAATCAAAATTACTGGAATAAATCAAAATAATTATCTTGAAAATATGAAGATGTCATCCAGGCCATAGAGATAAATACAAGAGGGATAAACGTCATATGATCGCGCTTAAAAAAAACGAAGCCGTTTTTTCAAAAGTTTTTATTTTGTTATGTTATCTTCTTATTTTCTTATTTTTATGGCCAGTTTTCGCGCAAACTCGATTACGAAATCGATGTTGCATACCTGATGAATATTTTCCCTAAAACTATCAAAATAAAAATAGATTTTGAATGTTAGTACAATACCAAGATTCAAACTTTTTTTGGATCATCAATATTAAAAAAATTAACTAACAACAACACATTTTCTGTTAACAAAATATTTTCAGTACATACCATAAAGTCAAAATGTATTCGTCGTCAGCCATAAACGTCCACTGCTGAACGAAGGCCTCCTTAATAAAGGGGTGTTGCCATAATCCCCACGCTTGGCAGGCGGCTTGGGAATCGGAATGGTCACCACCGTTAACCAAGAGGACGCTGCTGCCCGTCCTCCGGTGGGTCTGGTTGCAGTTTAAGGACATACCCAGGTCAAAATGTATGTATGTAATGTGACCGATCACCATTTTACTACCTCAACAAGATTTATAGCCAAAAAAATGATAAGGTTGAATATCAACGGTTCGCAAGCTATCATCGAATAAATTAATATACATTATTATGATCATCACCATTATGATGTCATCGAACGACTTAATACCAACAAACGTAAATTACATACATACAAATGCCTCATCGTTCAAGTAGAGTCGGAGACTTTCCTATTGTTCATTAGGGAATATGCATGTGTTTCTATTTTAATAAAATTGCATTTATTAAAAATAATAACATAAGTAGAGAGTTAAGCTGAATCCGATCATCGAAAAAATTATTGAAATCATCTGGTTTTTCAAAAATATAAGCACAAAATGTATTGATTTTACTGGAATGAACTCGAATTCAATAGGTTTTGACTTTAAAATACTTGCCAAGAAAGGCTACACCACTTATTATACATCACTTTGATTTAAAAGTTTAACCAATTAAGAATGCAATTTAAGCAAATAAAAATAATAAAAATCTCCCACATATATGGGGAAAACCAAAAAAGGATTTCCTGGCAGCACCGAAATCAAAATGATATGACATATAATTTCGAAAATATATTTACGAAAATTTGCAATAATTTGCAGTAAAATACGGACATTAATTGAAACTAACATGTGGAAAGAAATTCCATGGCACCTTTTGTGTGTTCGGAGCACGAGTCACAGCTTTTTACGATACATTTACTAATTTTTTATAATTTTTTATGTTAGACATATTAACCGAATTCATCGGCAATAGAGAATGATAGACGTCAAAGCTCGAATTAGTTCTCAAGCCTATTTCAGGCGAGGCCTGCTTGAAGCGGAAACTTCAGATCTAGTGAAACATATAATATCATTGATCCAGGCAGTTAAATTGAAGTCTGTTGTATGTTTTTTAAAAAGCGTATTATATTTATTCATCCCAAAAAAAGAAACAAAACAACTCAAAATTACACCAAACATCAGTTCCGACAATAATCGCCACAAAATGCATTATTCAAGATAATGCGAGATGCTTGCCGCAGAGATGTAAACAAGGTAAAGGTACAGTTTGAAAACACACGACTGTGGTAAATATCTTATACTGTGCCCGCTTAAATAAATATGACGTCGTACTTTGTGCATTTGCCAGTTTTATGCATTTTTGTATTTAAAGTTTTTGTTGAATTTTAGTCACACTTCAGCCGAAAGACGTCCACTGCTGGACAAAGGCTTCCTCATTAGGGACGGGTTGCCATAATCTCCACGCTTGGCAGGCGGCTTGGGGATCGCAGTATGCTCACCACCGTTAACCGAGAGGACGCTGATGCCCGTCCTCCGGGGACGTCCTCCAGGACAAACCCAGGTCCATTATTTATATTTAAACGTGGCAACTATCCGGGTTTTACCCTACATAGAGACCAATGAGCTCTTTGGTCGGCCTGGGATTTCAACATAATGACCCCACGCCTCTGAGTCTAGCGATTTTTCTTTAGGCTACAGCGGCTTCGCATACATTTTAAAGGCGCACGTTTAGATTTGGAATTTCTGCTGACGTGCGTTTTCAAAATGTGCCTTAAGAGATCTCCAGAACAAATGCCGAATTATACCGAAAATAAACAGATGCAAGCCAACCTGAATCACTGATATGCTAATTTGCATCGTTTGATGACGTAGCTGTGAGTAGAGTGATGAGCATAGCGAGAAGCGACTCTATTTTGGTGAAACTGCTATTACACGCCTTAGGTTTGCTATTGTTATTTTCGTTCGATATGGTGTATTTTAACTAGTTAGATAGAGTAGTTAGATCACGACCCAGTACCGATTTTAAACGACTCCAAAAAAAAGGTGCTTTTCAATTCGGTTTTTTTTTAATGTTCGTTACCTCAGAACTCCGGCTTGTAACTACTTGTTTTTTTTTTTAAATGATTAAAACTTAGAATAAACTTAGCAACGCTGTTCAATGTGGTAATGCCGCCAGCATTCTGGCCACTTCTCCATAAAAATAATCTTCTCTCGGGGCTTTTATAAGTAAGGCATCATAGTGTTCGTGTCTCACACTTTGACGTGCTAGGGATCTTTAGTAAGTAGGTAATTATTAGTTTGGATTGATCTGTTTTATCTAATTTAGGTAGTCAATTGTGTTTTTTTCATTTTGCTTACGAAAGAGATCTTCGCGGAGTGACAAAGCCACAATTTGATTTTATTAGTAAAATTCATGAAAAACGAGGTTTCAAAGGTTCCTAAATAAAGATTAAATCAGTAGGAAAAGCAGACGACAAATAGATCGGAAACATCAGAAATAATTGCTAGAGAAAATGGTCAAGCGTTTAAAAAGGTAGCAAAGTTGGTCCCAGAAAATGCTATGAAGCGCAAAGAGAACAGAGCTTATTGTGTTTAAAAAAATGACATAATAAGTTATGCACGCAATAATCTTTCCAAAGTTTGATCAAAAGCAAAAATTGGCAAGTGTTGTTAATGTTGTATTGGTGTTATTGTTGTTGTTACAAATGTATCGCTCGAAGAACAGACAACCGATGGGGAAGAAAGGTTCTTGAGTGGCGACCGCGAACCGGGAGACGCAGCGTAGGAAGGCCTCCCACTAGGTGGACTGACGACATTGTATAAGTCGCAGGCAACCGGTGGATGCAAATGGCAGGTTGTCGTACAGTGTGGCGGTCTAAGGGGGAGGCCTTCGTTTAGCAGTGGACGTCTCCGGGCTGATGATGATGATGGACCGCAACAGGCGCCATCTGCAAAAAGTTTTGCCTGTGGAACCTCATTGGATCCGTATTTTTTATCCAATAGAAAATCGACAAGCGAGTAACCCTACATCTGTGCTCTAGGCTTTGCAGCCGAGACTTGACCAAAGTATCGTTGCCTATCAGGCTCTTGGCTTGCCTCTCTATCGAATCTAATACCTCTAGTAGGTACTTGGCATACGTGAGAACAGTGCCGCTTTTCTGTGTAGGTGTCTTCAGTGTCAGTATCTTCTGCACGTCTCTATTATCTCTATTCTACTTATTGTGTTTTTTGTGGTAGTACGAATCGATAGTATGGAGCGATTACATGTTGATAATCAACATGAAATCGCTCCGCTTATCAATGAATCCTACCCAACTCGTTAAATAAAAGGCGAACATTTCGTATAAATTTTCGTAAGGTCTCAGAGCAAAATAATCGCATCCTCGCTTCATTTGCTCGCTTCCTTCGTAATTTGCTATCTCGTTGGAGTCATCTAGCGTGATTTTATTCGGGGACGCTTTCAGGACTAGCTGCTACTACGGCTTCTCTCGTTGGTTTTTAACCCCCAACCAAAAACTTTTGGTTGTAATAGGACTCTATTGAAGAGTCCGCCTGGGGAAGTACCATGCCTTGAAATGGTAGGACTCTACTGCAGAGAGTCCGCCTGGGGAAATGCCACACCTTTGCAAGCTATGCAAACGCCAAGTGTGTGGAAGCATTACTAAGTTTCTGTTTGAAGGGCAATGTTACCAGGGGGCCTACCATATGGTGTACAAGTAATGTTATTTTAAGCTTACTTGCCGATTTCGTACCATAGACTCTAAAATATATTATTACTTTAACATTGATATCGCCTGGAAGTTTTGATGACGTCAGACAATTTCGTTCATTCAAATTAGATGAATTATATGATCTGTGGCTAAGAGTGACAAGTTATGTCATAGTCTTTTATTTCCTTAGTTTTTGGCTTCGCACTTTGTGCATTCAGCCAGTGTCAAGTTTTATGCATTTTTATTTTTTTTACAGCATTAAGTCAAATACATAGAGTAAGTAACGTAATAAGAGACGGGTGTTCCATAGAGTTGAACGAAAAAAACAGTCACTCAAAATGTTTTTTCTTAAATACCAATAAAAAAACAATTAAAAGTATGAAAAAAATATTAAAGGATATTGAAAAAATAACTTTTGACGTAATGGCAGAGCTGACATTGTCAGCCTGACAATATAATCACCTCAAATAGGGATGTACATATTTTTTTATCGATAAATTTACTACAAAAATGTAGGGGGGGTTGTGGGGGGGGGGGGGCGTAGGATAATGTAGGGTATATTAATTTAAGATCTCTGTACACTTAGTTGCAAATAAATAAATATGAATGTATTTTATTTCATTTTTGGCAGGTTTGTTTTATTTTTATTTAGTGAGTTTATCCATTACATACAAACATAAATCTAATCTTACAAAAATATCTAATCTTTTTCACTTCTCTCTTTATAATATTAGTAAGTAAGTAGTGTAGATGGCCGTTTTTTTTTTGATTGTCTTCGATTTGCTGAATGAATCCACTGATGGTGACATCTTCGATGACGTTGTATCTCAAGGATCTAGTGGTCAAGCATTATCTTCGCGCTCTTGGCGGTGATTAAAATTGAGTCATTCGAGGGTATCATGTGTTTCGATCTTGCTGTTCGCTCCATCTCAGTCTCATGCAGAGTCGCAATACCACTTTCTGCACTGCAAGCTGCCATAAGTATTGTCTTTTCATGGCTCCCCGGATAACCTGGAAAGTGACGTTATTATTATATTATATGGCTGCTTCCGCCTCCTCTAGTCCCTCTTAAATTAGATTATTGCTTCCTAGCCTGTTTTTTAATTTTATTATTATTGCGCTATGAGCGCGAACACCAAGCGCGTACTGGCGCTATTTTGTATTTTTTTTTAACGTAAATAATAAACATCGACAGTCGATAAAAAAATGGACAAACACTATTGTTAGACTATTTATGGCTTATTTTCTTAATATTCCTTATTCTTTAAGCTAAAACTGTAAATCAAGTAATTCTTATTCTATAACAGCCTTACAAAATTAGTTTTTGATGCTTACCTATCTTCATCCAAAGGAAATTTTGCCAGGAAGATTCGCTTTTGGTCATTTGACTGGCCGGATTTAATACCACATATTTGACACGTTTTCATTATTTTTCATTATTATTAGGTTACACTCATTGAACTCATTCACATAATACCATGTTTTTACGTGATAAATTTAGGAATTTTGGTTAAAACAGGAAAATTATGCTTAACAATAACAACAAAATTTTGACAACTAAATTAAATATTGTCAGTAAAACGTGCTTAAAACTCTTCGGTTGGCGACTACGTAAATAGATAACTAACCTAAGCACTTTTATTCCGGGAGTTTTTGGCGGGAACGCAAAAAATTATGTCGCCGCATTGTACCTATTATTTTCCAAAACTTGTGTTTTTTCGGGTTTTACTGCATTAAATTAGTGGCGTTTTATTAATTAAGTGCCAGTTGACGTGCATGAGTATGGGAAATTAGTATAATATGGTGTAATATGTCTTTCGTGTTGTTTCCATAACTCCGAAGAAGCTTGTTGTAAACTTGCCACGACATTATTAGGACATGATTGGACTTGACCGTGACTTACTGTGTGTGACTTGGACTGAGGCTAAAACTCATTTAGTCGGAATAAGAAGGATCGATGAAGAAATATTTATTCGGGTGAAGGCCTAGTATCCATGGCCAAGAAAATTCAACACACAATGAATAAAACACCACCATTTTTTATCATTAATTCACGAAAAAACACGGTTGAGAAAATTATAAAATGCAGCGACATGATTATTTCGCGTTCCTTTACTGGGGCATGACTTGGACTCGACTTTGACTAATTTCGTGTGACTGACTGTGATTTCATGACATATTTGACTTGTTAATACTAGTACATAAAATTTAACATTCATAAAAATAGGGTATTTGACTACTATTGGGAAATTGTTTTAAATAATGTCTTACTATATTTAAGCACACCACATCAATATTTCCTTGACATCTGTCGTATTTTCGCTAAAAATCGACGTGAAAGTTTGAATGAGATAAAAACGCGCCATAACGCGATTTGGATCACGTGACATATCTGACGTCACACCAAAGTAAACAACAAGTGAAAGAAAGCGATTAAAAAAAGGGGTTTATGTAAGAAATATTTGTGGTAAGTCGCTTGAAAATAGCATTATTTATGTAATCGTGATGAAAATGCATGTTATATCTCGTTGTTTACTTCGGTGTGACGTCACAAAAGTTGCCACCAATCCAATCACACGTGACCAAACTTCAAAATAAATAAATTTTATTTTCTTACTAACGTAACTTATTTTAGTCTAAAAATAAATAGATATGCCCTGCATTTTATTAGGATTATATCAATTTGTAGCATATTTTCAGTAGAGTAAAATAGCCTGTGCGATGCCAATAACAAAGAAGAAAAAAAAAGAAAGGGCGTGTTCCTTTGTACATCTTTAGTGTTAAGAGTTGTTGGTATGATTCGGAACGCCTAGACGTTTTAATTTATTTGAATTTTTATAATGACTGCGTGTATCGGATCGCGATTCGACACCTTATAACCATTCTTTTCATTCACCATAATATAATCATCATGTTTTTTTTGGCTATGGTACGCAAGTTAAAACAAAACGGACGACGCTTTAAGATTGTTTTAAGGCAAACTGAATGCATAGAAATTTGTAAAGCTTATTATAAAGCACTATAAACAGTGTGGTGCTCTATCTTGGACTTGTCTGAACCCGTAGTACTTATACGTACTTATTTTGTCGCACTGTATTTTAATGAGTATTTTTCTTTTCTGTCGGCTCGAGAGAGATTCTGGCGATTTTTTTTTGCGTCGCACGTCTTGTGCATTTGCCAGTGAAATAATGTCAAGTTTTATTCAATATCGTCAAATAATCAAAGTTAGCTAGACGTAGAAGAAGCGTAGAAGCTTTTACGGAGTTTTGGTAACAAAATGAAACTTAATTTTTCACCTTGATACAGCACTCTCTAGCACGTTCATCATCAACGTCGTCTACGTTACCATTATTACAAAATGAGAGTCGCAAATACACAAATTTAAGAAAATACAATAGGTACAGCGGATATGCGTTTTCTCATTCTATTGAAATTAAATAGAAAAAACCAGTGCCTCTTCGCTAGGCATCGGGCGCCACTTTCGCAATATGTAAAGATAATGCTCATGCGCAGTAGTGGCGTTTGATTGTCGGAGGCCTAGAAGTTCTGATACAAGGGTTGGCAACTCAGCCTACACTATCTCACTATCTAGTCTACTAGATATTCTAGCGATATAACTATATATTCGTCGGAGGCCTTCGAGTGGCCTTAAGTTCTAAGACTAAGGTTACCAATACAGCCAATATTTTCATGCCACCTACATATTTTGGTGATTAAAACACATTTTTGTAGGAGGCCTTCAGGAGGCTTAATGATTCTGACACTAGGATGGCCAATTCAGCCTGTATTATCTTGCTTATTATATATTCTAGAGAATGACATACGTATTTTTCGGAGGCCTTCAGGAGGCCTAATAGTTCTGACACTAGGGTTGATCATTCAACCTTTACTATCTTGTATAGTACATATTCAAGTGATATAACTATATATTCGTCGGAGGCCTTCGAGTGGCCTAAAGTTTTAATACTAAGGTTACTTATACAGCCAATCTTTTCATGCCTCCTACATATTTTGATGATAAATACACATTTTTGTTGGAGGTCTTTAGGAGGCCTAATGATTCTGACATAAGGGTTGCCAATTCAGCCTGTATTCTCTTAGATCTTATGAGAGAAAACTAGACATACGTATTTATCGGAGGCCTTCAGGAGGCCTTATAGCTCTGACTCTAGGCTTGGCAATTCGGCCTATGCTTTGCTTATTTATTCATATTTTATATGTATATTGGCTTATTTTTCTAGTGATTGGAACACATACTTGTCGGAGGCCTCCCGGCGGCCTAAAAACTGCAGTTGGATCGACCGCTTAGTCTTTATGAACTTAGCTTCTGATTTAAATAATGTAAGAGGCCTTTGGGAGGCATAAAGCTATTTTAATTTCAATGCAATAGTAAAAAAGTTGGTCTTGACTAACTTTTTCATTATCGCTAGAATGGAGCCTAATTGGAGCAATAATAATATTGTTTACGTTGTTAAAATCGGCTATGGTACGGTTTAAATTCAAAACTTTTATATTACGGAAAAACGGAACGAAGTCTAACGAACTAAAACCGAGTGTGCGAGTGAGAACTCTATATTACCGTATAGCATTGTCTCGTGCTTTCCTAACAAGGCGGCAATGTTTTTACGGCTATGGTACGGTCCAAAGTAAGAATGTTTTGCGCTCGGATTGCGATGTTCACGCAGCAATATTGTTTTGTGTAACGGCTATGGTAGGGCCCCAGGACTAGTAACTACTAGACTTGAAGAGATTTGAGGTCTACTATCTCCGGGTGACGAGCGCAGTGCAGTGCGGCGCAGAATTTTGTTTGCAAGTACCTACACAATAAAATTATGGCGCTGCTTAACTGTGATGCTAACCACAACGCGATGTCTTGCTCGTCTCGCCATTCCATATCATAAACAAAACATGCGTGTTTATTTTGTCAGAAAAGTGTCAGAAAATAATCTGCATACAAATTCCCATAAAATGCATCAAAATCGCTAGTCTGGTCATTAATCATATAACACTCATGGTCAAATTGTTATTAAAAATTGAGTTTTCAACTCCTAGCCAATGGATATTTTATTTTCAGCGGAAATAAATAAAACCTATAGAAGTTTATTACTACACGTAGAAACACCATAAGATAAGTATAACATGCAAGCGAGAAAAGTAATCGAATCTGTATTCAGTGCACGTTCTAGGACGTCAACTGAATATGGACGTAGCTAGGATTAAGTAAAAGGGGCAAGTTGTAGGGGAGACCCATCTATGGTTACCTCGGCTAGGCTCGGGTGCTGTCAGTTTATGTTCGGTGCGCGTTCCAGCTGCAGCCTATGTTTTGGTTAATGACAGGTGCGGGCAACAAACCCTTATTAAATTTCGTATTAGTGAATTATATTTGGCTGTTTCGACAAAAATAGTTACTTGAACTCTTAACTTCATAAAAATCTTTGGATACACTTGTCTTATAACTGCTTGAGAAATAAAACTTTTAAAATGCCTTAGAAGGATCTATCTTAGGATTTTAGGAACTGAGATGATGAGAATAGAACCTACGGCACCTCGCAATATAATTTTTGAACTACTATGTTAATATTACAATTTAGTAGTAGTACTTAATACTGATTAATTTAATCTGTGATACAGTTGCTGATACCCAGCGTTAATTAATGTGACTCAAAGTTCTGAAGAAGTAAGTAAATTAAATTAGTAATCAAATTCACAAGGTCTTATTATTAAACTAAGAGTATCTTCTGAGTAGGTAATAATAAAATAATCGGTTTTATTTTTATTTCATGTTTATTGTGAACTTGAAAAGGGGGATGCGGTCCACTTTGCCCTACCCTAACTCCGTCCACACATCCGAACAAGATGTGAATTACATTTCAAATCGAACAGCTGCTACGAAACACGACTCAATATTTCAGAATTTAAGAAATCACATCTGTGAAATTGAGTGCGAGCGACTCTACGAGAGCAAACGCAGCGGTTGTCTTTGAAATATTTTGTGGAGTTGTGGATGTATCGATGTATTCAGTTCTGTGGAGTCCTATTGTTTTTGTGACTGTATTTTACGTTTGCATCAGTGATATACAGGGTTAGTTCCAATCAGTCAGCATCAGACATATTCTGTACATCAACATAAACAACTTTTACTATGGGGCCAACATTGGAGTCGCGAAAAAATTATCGGCTGTTCCATACAAAAAGTTCATCGACCTTGGCGAAAATGTATAGAACTGAATTTTTTGCGATTTCGTTTTTGGCCTCATAGTAAAAGTTGTATGTTTTGAAGTACAGAATATGCGCTTAAAAGGATGCTAAATGACCAGAACTAACCCTGTATATATCGGCTCGTGAAGAACGAACCGAAGGCATGAGCTTGGTAGGCGAAGAGAGGACACACTTAGTCATATTATAATTATTATCGCCATTATGACACAATTCACGTAATAAATGATCTTGCCTATTACTAAGACACTAAGTTAGAACTTCTAGACCTTAGGGACAAGGCATTCCGGTACGTAACAAATGCGACCGCTATCAACGACAATCCATAATAATCTCTGACTTAGGTCCTTCGATGGTGTCCGCGCGCTCTCACCAGCGCCTCTGCCGGACGGTATGCAAAACTTGCTAAACGCCGATTGGTTGCCATCAACCGGCCAACGCCCAATCAGTGAGCGCGTACGTTACCAGCGTTACACCAGAGATGGCACCAATTCCATCTCTAGAGCACCAAAACTAATCTAGGTGGCGTAATACTACATAGGTATTTAAAGCACGCGCCGACATATGCTTGTTTTCCACGCTCGAACAATATTCGCATTTATCAAATTAGATTCAAAGTTCGTTTGCCATTGGAGGTGATAAGGTAAGACGTAACGCTCTGTCAAAATATTTGTTTGTCTGAAATTTGTTATAGTGTGAGTTTATTCGATCTGTTTTTTTCATTAATGTGAAAGTTTACTTTAAAGTGTGCCAGGCGTGTTTACCTCATCTTTTGCAAAAAATATGGGAGAAAAATATTTAGGCAGATTATCGCCATTGGCGTCTCCAATTGTATTACAACTTTATTGTGCTCGAATGTTAAAAAGTTAGTAAATTTTAATAAATGAGTACTCGTCGTGCATAGAAAAACTACAAGAAGATGACCAAGTAAAGATAAGGTTAAGTGAAACAGAAGTAGCCAAAACTATTTACTTTACTTTACTTTTAAACAGAGCTCATTGTTTTGGGCACGTAGTACTTACTATTACTGTTTACTGTATTACTTATTGTTTTTTCTACAAATAAAATATTGTCTATTGTCTATTGTCTATTATTTATTCTGTGATTTGGTCCAGTGTGCTGAATATGACCCAATCACCAATGGAGGGTAGCCCTTTGTCCAACAGTGGATTATAGAGGCAGATTATGCTATTCGAAGTTTGAAATATTCATCATCACCATCGTCAGCCTGGAGACATGACTACTAAACGAAGGCCTCCACCATAGACCACCATACTATAGGAACGACCACCTGCCATTTGTATCCACCGTTTGCCCGCGACTTTCACAATGTCGTCGGTCCATCGTGGGAAGCCTACTTAAGCTGCGTCTTCGGTACTTACGTGGTCGCCACTCAAGATCCTTTCTTCCCCATCGGTTATCAGTTCTTCGAGCGGTGTGGCCTGCCCATTGCCACTTCAACTTGCAAACCCTGAGAACTATGTCAGTGGTTTTGGTTCCTTGGCAAATATCCTCGTTCTGGATTTTATCGCGCAAGTTAACTCCGAGCTTACCTCTTTCATGGCCCGTTGTATGACTCTGAGTTTTTTTAAAAGGCCAGCAGTTAAATACCACGTTTTAGTTTCATTATGTCATCACTGGTAGCACACACTGGTTTGAAATATTAGGTCTTTACCTATGAAATTGCCGTTTTGTATGGAATAAGTGAAAGTACTTATTTTTTTTTACTTTTTTATTTCTGTTATTCAAAGTAATCAGCCATGCAATCGACGCATCTTTGTCAACGAATTGGCAGTTTATTGATGCCCTTCTTGCAAAAATCAGCTGGACGGGAGGCAACAAACTCTTCAAAGGCATTTTGTACTGCCTCCCGGGAATTGAATTTTTTACCCACTAAAAAGTTGTCTAAATTTTGGAAAAATTAATAGTCGGTAGGTGCAAGGTCTGGTGAGTATGGCGGATGAGGGAGAGCTTCCAACCCCAGCTCTTGCAGCTTGGAGACTGTCTGATGTGCAGTATGGGGTCGCGCGTTGTCGTGAAGGAGCAGTGGGGACGACCGATTGACCAAAGCTGGTTGCCGATGTGCAAGCTTCTCCATCATTGTCTCCAGTTCTTCACAGTACACATCTGCAGTAATGCTCATGCCGTTTTGTAAAAAGCTGTGGTGAATCACACCTGCACTAGACCACCGAACAGTGACCATCACCTTTTTAGGGGTAATTTTTGGTTTAAGGCATTGTTCAAATGTAATGAAAATACAACGCTAATCAATAAACAAAAGACTGAGTTTGTAAAAAGAATGTCATGTTTTTAAGACAAAATTAATTTGAATTCAGAATACAAAGCCATTCCAAACTTTTTTTCTATTTGAAATGACCAGTACTGAAGAACGGCAATTTCATAGGTAAAGACCTATTATTACAAAACCACAAATCAGTGACATTCTTCAAGCTTTTCAGTACGAGAATTTATTATTCGTAGTCTGAAGGGTCTCCATTTAAAACGCCAACTCTCCATCCTCATACTTCACATCATTAGACATACATGTTCTATATCAACCCTGTTTGTTCTTCCATTCTGTCTCCGAGCAATCTACGTCGTGTCTCGACGTTATTGCCTTTATGTTTGTATATTCCGATTGTAATGTAGGGGAAAGGAAATTTTGCACTGTTTGGTTTTACTGATTTCGGAATTAATTTTCTGTTTGACTTGGGACTGTTTTGAAGGTTTTTGAATGGAGTTATTTGCAGATTTATTTATATTTTAAAACAAGGGTGATAATAGAAGAGCTTATGGGAAAGGTAGGAAGACACTCGTGAACATATGACACAAGAGACAAAAAAGAGAAAAGAGAATATTTAGAGATGTAAAGATAAAACAAACTAACTATGGCGGCTTTTTTATTATTTCAATGTTTATCCAAGTGAAACAAACAAACAATAAACAAAAAAGAATGACGAAAAAAAGGAGAAGAAATTAAAGAAAGAAAACGAAGTATCTACCTAATGATAAAATAAACAATGTTAGGGAAAAGATGATTCTATTTATTTCTATTTTTGTTCGATAACCGAATAATGAATAATAGAATGTCCTAGAAGTCGACGACAAGCCGGAAACGGGTAATAAAAACAAATCATAATAATTATCAGAAAAATGTCTTTCTTCATATAAATAATGTTTTTCTTCATAAAAAAATATTACTACAACCTGTGATGGTTTTTTAATCCCGTCACTACAAATCCTTATTTTTTTCTATTTTAAAAATACGTAAGTTACTAAAATTTCCTTTATATTTTTTGATCATTATTATGACTTGTTTTTATTACCCGTTTCCGGCTTTTCGTCGACTTCTGGGACAGCCTGTATACGCATATAGCTTTTATACGAGTCTGAAACGTAATTGTGTCACTCTACTGCCTTAGTGACACAGTTCCCCTTGCGCCAGGCTATCGAAACAGTCACCGCAATAGATCACAGACCCGTATTAAAAAGAATCGAACAGCCTTTTAAACTTTAAAGGATTCTCTGAAATCCGGTTCAAGGCATTTGTTCATTTAAATCGGAGTTTCTATCGACAAAGTTTTCCTATCGCGACGCATTTGATGGCGAAACGGGATTTATTGAACGCACTTTCGGACTTTATCTTTTGGATTTGGAATTTACGCTTACGGCTGTGGATCTGTTTCTTCGGCTGTCGTTTTATGGTCGACCTTGAGTGACACGTTAAAAGGTGCAACTGAGAATTGAAAAGGAAAAATAGGCATACTTTTTGCCTTATTGGTTCTTAGTTTCGTTTTATAGTGTATTATTTTTGTTATGGAATACACAATATGGGATTTGCATCAACATCATCAGCCAGAAGTTGTCCACTGCTGACAAATTGTTCTCCTTTAAATAGGGTGAGGTTGGCATAATCCCCACGCTTAGCAGGCGGCTTGGAGTTCGCAGAACGTTCACCACTGTTAACCGAGAGGACGCTACTGCCCGGCCTTCGGTGGTTCTGGATGCAGTTTTAGTACACACCCAGGTCTTGCAAAATGTAAAGACTACATTCCTGCAGTATAATATGGGATCTGCATTCCCTTCAGCAACTTTTTCAGTTTGACCTTATTTCGAACAATTAGTACCTCCCAATTTGACTATTCATTTTTCATTTCCCTAAGTCAAAATAACCAGGGAAAATGACTTGTTTCGTTGTCAAATTACTGTTTTTATTAACTAATTTGACAATAGGCTATACGACTGGTTTTTTATATTGTCCTATTATAATGTAGCCCATAAATATAGCTGATTAATGAAAATCAACTTATAAGCAACTTAAGCATTTTAATATCATGCTAGACAGAGAAGAGATTATGACGTCACTTCTCTGTACGCCATATAAATTCTATTCTGACAAGTATGGCGCACGAGGCGTGACGTAATTTTTTGTTTTGTGGGATAGGGACGCAGTTTTCTCTACCAAAAACTTTAAACGCTTATACAGGTTTAGTTCTAATCAGTTAGCATCCTTTTATGGGCATATTCTGTACATCAAAACAAACAACTTTTACTATGGGGCCAACACTGAAATCGCGAACAGATGTTCTGTTGGGAAAAATGTATGGAACAGCTGATATTTTTTTCGCGATTTCAGTGTTGGCCCATAGTAAAAGTTGTTTGTTTTGGTATACAGAATATGCCCTTAAAAGGATGCTAACTGATTAGAACTAACCCTGTATATCAGAACATTAATAACCGATTTAAATTATTTTTTCAATAAACATACTATATTTACTTAAATTCTTCATCAAAGCTATTGGTTTCAACGATATAAACATCAGTCATCTACCCTATTCCATTTTTTTTATCTACATACATTATATTATTTTTGAGTACTGATGTAATGTGTGAATACATTGAAACTCTTCTATTCCTATGATAATATTACTTCCTATAGCCCGGATAGCTAAACAAAGCTACATTTGCTACGATAGAGCGTGTTTCGCACCAACGTTCTTCGCACTCACGTAGGACTCACCAAATAACTTCTATAGTCTTTTTAGGACGATGAAACAAAATAAACTAAGTAATCAAAACACCTTGGTGCAAGCGGGAAGATTTATTTGGTAGAATCCGTTATAATATATATCCAATTTGTTCAAGTTCTCAGTACGTGGTTCATTCTCAGGTAAGCGATGTTGTTATCGATCCAGTTTCTGAGAGCTGAAACCTTCGCGTAGACTCCAGGGAAGTCGGGTCTAGCACAGCCAAGACCCCAGGACACGACGCCAGCCAGCCTGCCGTTGTAGACTAATGGACCACCGCTGTCACCCTGACAAGGAAATATTAATCTTTAGTACATTATCTTCATAAAAACCTTTGATAAGTTTTAGAATATTAAGCCAGATCGAACTAAAATAAGGTAACTAAATTCATGTTACTCATGTCTAACTTTGTTATGAATAGAATGTTAGAATGTTATGAATAGATTTAAAAAAATGTTACGTAGTTATTAAGAGTTTACAGTTAAATCTAGAGTCCAATAAAAATGTTATACAACAGCGGTAGTCTTCTAGTCTAGTTTTTACTGTGCACTCTTAATAACTACGTAAAATTAAATATTATTTTGCAATACATTGTTCTTTTTTTATTAAAAAATATTATTTATGCGAGTAGCCTGTAATAATGTTGAACTTGGTTGTTGAAGCCTAATTTTAAGAAAAGAGTAATTGTAGGGCTGCTGATATAAAAGTTAATGTGATGTGATGTGATGCTTTGCTTGGTTACAACCAAGCAAAGCATCAGAAAGTAATGCAATACTTAAAAAGTATTTTAACCTAAAAATCAGGTCAGGTTATTGAATCTTTGAAGTTAAGAATTTGTGAATTCCAAAGCATATTTAATAAATATACAATGCTGGAAATTGTACGACACTTACGACAACGATACGTGTACTTATGCAGTCCTTTCTTTCGACTACATTTAACTCTGTCATCCAGGCTAATTACTTGACCTAAACGAACATACATATCAGTTCATTTATCTTACATACATACATAACTGACGATATAAAACTAGTTGAAAAACTGGTGATCTGTTTGCCAAAATCGTTATGTTCAAAGCATTGCTTGGGCTAATTCATTGTACCAGGAATAATCAACTTACTTGACAAGCATCTTTGCCTCCTTGAGGAGAACCAGCACACAGCATCCTCGGAGTAATAGCATAGAGAGACAAATACGCAGCGGAACAGACTCTTGGGCTCACTTTTGGAACCATCACCATTTGTAGAGTTGATGGGAAGTCACCACCTTCCTAAAAACAATAACCGATTTCAGAGAATGTGATAGAAAGAAATTATGTGTTTTTAAAATAAATATTGGGGGGACATTTATTACACACAGCGCCATCTAGCCCCATACTAAGCAAAGCTTGTATTATGGAAACCAGATAGCTGATAGAATACTTACATTTTTTTTTCGTAAATACATACTACACCCAGACACAGAACAAACATCGATGTACGTCACATAAATTTTTGTCCTGGGTGGGGATCGAACCCACGCCCTACAGCTCTGAAGGCAGACATGCTACCAACTGAGCTATATGGCTATATATAAATAGGAATTAAACGGGCATAAAAACGTTCAATTCGCATTTTATAAGTTTCTGCTGTGTTTTTTTTTGTTTCGGTACCTAATATCATGTTGCTTTACAACTTGCTTGATTTTTTAATTGTTCGTATGGTTATTATACCAAAAAAAACAACCTTACCATACTTGCGAACGATGTATTCTGAATTTTGTTATTATTTGTGTGTTTGTATTACTCTTGCTTATGAAATTAGAAAATCGAGTCCTACATTCAATGCAGAAACTAGTTGCGCCATTTATTTTAGGCTAAGTAAGCTTATATTTCAATCACAGCGTTCTTAAACATCAGATAGGTTATGTCATGTCACGCTTAGCCAGTCAACTATACCTATAATCAAAAAGTTATCAATTACTCACCATAATATTTCCCCACCCAGTAACCATGGTCATTTCCCCGTTTGGGATTTCTTCTCTAACATTGAACATCGGGATAGGCTGGACTGATTCACTAAACTCCAGAGGTCTGGCGAGCCAAAGAAGGGCAACATCACTGTCCATCTTTGAAAAACTGAAGTCAGGATTCCAGGCCAAGTCTCCAACTTGGATGATCTGCCCACCTTCAGAATTTGAAGAAGAGCCAGCCCTGATTTGGAAGTTAGTCGGTGCAGATCTGTAAAAATGATTATGAACATATTTTTAATAGAAATAAACAAAAAATTAGGTAACGAAAAAAAAATTTAAAAAGAAACTGTGTATAAGTAGACCACTATGCAAGATGCGTAAACAAAATAACGATGTGTATAAACTGATGATGGTGCCGAATGAATTTTAGTTTGATGAAATTTGCTGCTGGTCAAACGAAGATGTAGTCAGTGATATTGTTGTAAGCTTAGCTTCTCCGATAATATTGATATATCAGTTCAAAAAAACAAATAATATTAAAGCACAGAACAAAAGTCCAAATCCAATCCAACCCTATATCAAATGAAAAATGTCGCGGAGCAACAATCACGATAAAAAAAATTGCATGCTTCAAAAGATAGACGGATTATGGAATAGAACGTTATTAAAATTTCGGCTGCACTATAATAGGAGATTTTATCAAAAACGCTGTCTACTAGAAAGTTATAAAAGTTGTTTCAAAGTTGATTCTCCGTGAAAAGATAGCAAGCAAGCAGCAAGCAGGTCAAACATTTTCTGATTAGCAAAATTACTGATCCCTTTGACGATAACGAGAAGTCAGACAGCTCTTAGAGCTTCCTCCAAAAACCAAAGCGACGATCTAGGCGATACGATCATATGGAACACACATAATTTTATTTCAAGCGAATACTTTAAAACGACAGAGTTTCATAGCAAAACTATTGAATAGTTAGGCAAGTTAGAATCAGTCGGGAACCATTGATAATAAAATTAAAAGTGGAGATAGGCTGATGAAATAGATACCCCGCAATAGGGAATATGGATGGTTTTTTTTATTGACTCACAAAAGAGCTGACTCGCAACAAAACAACTCATAGAAAATAACATTTTATTATGTGCGCAATTAACGAAGTTATAAACATTTTAGTTTCATGTTAGACATCCGAGGGCAGTATACTACAGCCCACGATTCCAAAGAAATTCTATACTAGCACGTGTTTTACTTTGAACGCTTATATTTCAGGTTTCACAAGCCGATTTCAATATCTTATTATTTTTAATAATCAAAACACATGCATATTCCCTATTGTTGGAGTTTCAAACCACTTACCCAGCAACACAATGTGCGGCAGTAAGGACCATATCGCTGCTGATTATAGCCCCGCCACATGAATGCTTTCCTCTGGCTATGACCGACACTTGGTACGGAACTTCGGAGATGTCGATGTCATCTCCTCCCACTATCTTTACATCTCCTTCGTTTCTTGTTGGGGATGAACCTATAAAATTAAACCAGTATATTAAAAAAAAAATAAAAAAAAATCGGTGGACATTTCAAACAGCGCCCAGCGTCATCTAGCCCGAAACTAAGCAAAGCTTGTAATATGGAAACCAGCTGATAAAATACTTATTAGAAACTTTTTTTTTGTAAATACATACAAACCGTCTTAACCATAAAACGCTGAAATACGTATGCGTATAGTTAAAAAGTGTATTTTCAAATTACTTTCGCACTACGATTTGTGTTTGAAAAAAAAAGACAAAAACACTTTTTAACAAATACTTTTTAGTGTTTTATGCATAAGGCGGTTATAATACATACTACACGTTTGCCCTAGGACTCCACCCAATCGAACCCACTTCCTACAGCTCTGAAGTCACACTTGGTACCAACTGAGCTATAATATGAAACGGGTAAGATGAAAACTCAAGATAATGTTTTTAGCAGTACTTTGTTTTTATTTAAAATGAGAATGCTTTTGATGCAAACTGATTCATGGTCTCCAATTTAATGGAACAACCTTATCATCAAAATACAGGGTTACAAAGAACGATAATGATATCCCAAAAGGAGCTCCTATTGTACGCATCATTCTTGTATCACATTTACTGCGAAATTTATTTTATTTTATTTATTTTCAAAATCCACAACTCAAAAAAATAATAGTATGAGACTAATAGTAGAGATCGGCTCCTTAATCGCGGAAAAACATTATGCTGTTGTTTTATCTCTTTATTTTAACTTTTTTCTTAAAGCAGATTTTTTTTCCGGATGCAGGGTTGGTCCCATATTAACAGTTGATAAGATAAGTACAATACGTTTTTTTCGGCTGAGTAATTACTACCTTTCCGCAAAACCCCATAACTATAACGGAATGTATATTTTATTCTTGGCAAGTGCCTTTATTAACTACAAAAAAAAAAGTACAAAAAAAAAAGATATATATTGTCTATTGTCTATAAAAATTCCGCAAAATAAAAGCATTGTATCCAGACTGATGAAAGTCCACAGACAAACCCAATTATCATGCCCACTACCAGACGGCATGCCAGCATGCTGAGGGCATTGACACGTGGGATGGCAATGCTTTTGGGTTGGGCCATATACATTCCAGCGTATTAGGAGAAAAAATCAAAAAAAATAAAGGCGTCACTTAGATATTTCAAATTTAGTAAATAGTTTGAAAACAAATTATAATAATGAAAATGATAAAAGAAAGGACTTACCAACAAGCCCAACCAGTACTAGCCCCAACAAGAAAGAATACATGTTTTCCTATACCGAATCAAGTACTGGTACTTAGCCCTTTAACTAACTGTACATTTATACTTTTCAGTCAAACACTGACGCAAACGACAAACCTTGCGACAATTTCGGAAACTACCATGAAATTCTAACAATCTTCATTTGTTTTCTGTAAAACGGTGTGACAGCGCCCTCCTGTCCTACGGCGGGTAACATTTGAGACAGATAAAGAGATTAGAACAATTAAACTGATATTTTAGAACCTTCACATCATTTCTTAACAATTGACTGATAATAAGGATTGTTTTGGAGTGGCTGATAACATGCACGTGGGAAAAGTAAATGAGTGGCAATGGTGTCGATTCTGTTGCACCGCTCACTAAACTAAACTTAATTTGACAGGACGAAACCTGTTGACATCCTTTTCTAACATATTGAAATGAAACGAGACGCGTATAATTTTAGTCCTGTCAGTGTAGTTTAGTTTAGTGAGCGGTGCAACAGAATCGACACCACTAACCTTTTCCTTTGGTCGTAATTGTGAGGCTGTTTTTTTTTTGGCGGGACACGGAGCAATCATGTCGTTGCATTCTATTATTTTCTTAAACTTGAGTTTTTTCGCGAATTAATGATTAAAAATGGTGGTGTTTTATTCATTGAGTGTTGAATTACATGCACGAGTGTGGACAAGTGATATAATGTGGTGAAACATGTCTTTTCGTGTTGTTTTCAAAACTCCATAGAAGCTCATAGTAAAGTCGCCACAACTTTACTAGGGTATGACTTGGACTCGACTATGACTAATTTCATGTGACTTGATGATAACAAATAAATGTGAAAATTAATAAACTTGACACTGGCAGAATGCACAACGTGCGATGCCAATAACTAAGAAAAAAAATGTGAGGCTAAGCATTGCAACAGTGTGTTGAAGATAGTAAACACACAGCCGACTCAGGGAATAGGAACTGACTCTTAAATGAGGTTGCCGGATCACTTTCTTAGAAGCTTAGCACGTTGACAGCAGATTTTTCAGATTTTTGTAGTGGTAGGACTCTACTGCACCTACCTGCACCTCTACCTCACCTTTGCCAGTTATTCAGCCGCTAAGCAGTAGTGTGAAAGCATTACTGTATTCCGGCTTGAAAGGCAATGTTACCAGAGAAATTACTGGGTATGAAGAGATTTAACATCTAATATCTCGGGGTGACGAGCGCAGTGCAGTGCGGCGCAGGATTGTGTTCGCAAGTTCACAATGTAGGCACTGCTAGACTGTTAGTGGCAGGCTTGACGCCACCTGGCGAACGTATTGCTCGTGTCGTCACATAATTGTATAAAAAATAAAAATAAAATAAGCTGGTAGCTAAGCAGCCGAGTCCTAGAAAGTATCCTATATATGTTATATAGCTGGGGTTAAGTATTGCTGTGGCAAGTAAGTAAGTAGGTATTAGTAATTATTACTAGAATTGCATGCATACTCCGAGCAATCCAGCTCCCGCAAGCAGCACCCGTTCACGAGATGACGCATGTGCATGCCATCGCTCTCCTCAACCATATTAGCAGCTGCAATAACTTCTACGTCGTCCATATCGTTTCAATGCATAATACAAACTGACAGCGCCTAACGTGTGGGCATCTCTTCAAAACTCGTCTATATTGGCCATTTGCATTAGAAATTGCCGAACGTCTAAGCAGTAGCTCTTGCCTGGTATTAATTTGCCTACGCTCACGTTGGCCTGAGCTCGACCAACATGTCTTGCAGGCTTTAGAGGGAATAGGGCGACCCGACACACGACGCCGCCACAAGAAGAAGCCTTTTAAAGAGCGTGAAGTACTCTGGGTATACACGCAGTACCTAAAATAGTCCGATTGCTTACTCTATTAGTCAGTTTTTTTTAAGATCTAAATTGGAACTGTATTGTACTTTTCCGGGTTACGATGTATTTTTCGAGTTACGACTGTATACTTTTCCGAGTTACTAATTAGGTCAAACATAGATAAGGTTGGCACGAGGCGTACAAGAAGAGAATCATCATGCTCAGATCAGTAGGTGGCATTAGTCCATATATTTAATCCAAAGTATAAACTAAATCATTTTTAAATTTTAATCAAATCCGTTAAGCCGTTAGTGTGACGGAGAAAAATCATCAAACATTGTCTTCGTGAAGTCGGTCGACATTTTAACATTAAATTACATCATTTAAGATACAATCTAAATTAATTTATTTTACCTAGTTAAATCTAGTTCAAGTGTACGTCAAAGATCACTTGAGAAAATGTATGTTAAGATCATGCAAACTTACTTTTTCTGTTGAAACCACTCGTATGACCCAATGCTAAATAGTTCTTTTCAATGATTCATATCTACAGAATGAAGTTTGTAATAATTACTGATAACAAATTCATTATTGTCCTAATTACCTTGACATGATTGGCCCTTATCAATGATAAGAGTAGTTTTGTAATCTAGTAGGTTTTAGGTTAAGGGTGAGTACTTAATTGAGATTTTGGTAAATATAAACAAGTTAAAGAGGCAAAATAAATAAAGGGCTCGGAAAATTTGGTAATGAAAACAGATTTTGTAACCTTCAATTAAGTATAATGTATAAAATAAAATAATATATTAAGGTGCCTCAGAATCAAAAGCTAAAACAATATTTACACACATTTCACATTATACACTTGTCGTCTTATAATAAATTTAAACTGGATTAGCTTCAGGGTGTTAATCCGCCATATTTTTTGTTTGTGAAACCTATGACTTATTCTTTTTCCAGGCGGATAAAGACAGGCAGCGACAGTGATAATGGAATGGACGGGCCTAACGCTTGCAAATCGTTCATAATTAACAAGTCAACACAATCAAACATACCTAGCTAAAAGTATGCATATTACATTTGCCAGAAAATAGAGATGGCGAATCTAATTACTGCATGACAAAAAGAGAACACATGTACAATATGTACATGTATTAGAAGTTTGTATTGTCGTATCGTACGGCTTGTATGTCGCAATGACAGAGTATGACTGACGCGAGAGGAGAGCCAGCGCTCAACATAATATGTAGAGCGCGCTATAGTCCGTGCGCTTATTTCCCGTCCATTCATTTTATCATTGTCGCTGGACATAGGTACATCAAATTAACTATTCCGAGAGTACCTACCTACACACCATGTTATGGTTCTTTGGTGGCAAATGGCAATATTATAATTAAACTCATAACCCGGTCTCATAACCCTAAGTGGTAGGTGGTAGAGTGGTGACTCTACAATGTGTATGTAAATCAACTATTACTTTGGGCCCAACACCAAAATCGTGAAAAAAATCTGCTGTTCCATACAATTTGTCCCAAGTCAATAAAAATGTTGTATGGAACAAAATATTTTTTTCGCGATGTCAAGTTTGGCTCCATAGTAAAAATTTACCATAATGATGAGTAGGTACATACATACCCTTCTGTATTGTTGAACCTCTTTGTTACTTTACTAATTATATAATGGTGGAATGTTTTCTACTGTGACTTACTGACGATCAGATAGATTACCTCGGAACCAAGGCCGTAGGCAGGGGGGAGGGTTTTGGGGGTCCCCCGAAATGAGCTTGACCCCCCCGAAATGAATTCATGGCTACGGCCTTGCTCAGCACAACAGGGTTCAGGGTTTTTTTATTTTGTCACGATACCCTAAATTAGTAGAAAATACGACCAAATCATTTGCAGAGTTAACACGCTCACTGCGTAACAGGCCGATATCGGCCTGCCGCGGTACTTCAGCTGGTGCGGACGAAGAAACCTTTGTCCGTCTCGCTTGTGCGAAACGAATATCTCAGGTGTTTGTAAAAATTCGACAGAGACAAATATATTTTTCATCTTGCGGTCAAAATTGTAGGTGTTCCCCATCAAAACATAACGGCAGGCTTTTATCGACCTACCATCGCACTGACGGTGAAAAACGTCCGCTGAGTGCGGCAGTGGGCCTATTTCGGCCCGCCCTCCCAACAGGCAGCTGGCGACCCGATACCGCACAGAGCGCGCGCCCCGCCAGTTAGTGTTGTGCTATCTAACTGATCTGACGTAGCGTTCGATATAATCAACGATGGCAAGCAATAAAAGAAAAATACAAATTTTGGAGAATAGGGTAATTCGCCCTGCATTTATTGACAGTGATAGTGACAGCAGTGAAGAAATATTTTCCACTAAGAGACGTAAATTTTTTTGTTCTCTGTCCCTGTGTTTTCTGGGGAAAGTTGTTCAGTTTCGCGAGTTCTGTGGTAAAACTCATAAATGATTAATAAATCACACGGAATTAAGAAAAAAAAATCATTTCAGAAAATCAAGTAAAACCTAAGGACAATGACCATGTCCTTGAGATGAGCGCTAAACGAAGAAATTGTGCAGGGTGCTACGACAGACTGCGTAAAACCTTTAATAGTACCCAAGCAAAAAAAAAAGTTAAGAAAATAAAAAAATATTGCAGGAAATGCAACCAAAACCTTTGCGTAACATGTTTCCAAGACAGGCATAAGTAAATAAAAACATTTTTCAGTTATTTTACGATAATTCTGTTTTATTTTCGATATCCCCTTATTTTTCTATGTCCCATCACTACTAAAAATACTTTCTAGTGCGGTTCAGGTCGATATCAGCCTTCCGCTTTTCCTGCTTTATTGCTCATTTCCTGTTTGGCAGATCCCGGGGCAAATGAAACCTAAGGAAGTTGGGTTCAAGGTCATTCTAACAATATAAAAAAAATGTATACATTATGTTTCCACAAATTTATAGCAATTTTTAATCTTTCCTAGTGCTGGTGGGTCTAGAAAGACCTGCCACGCACTGGCGGAAATATCATTGGGGGCGCATTTTGGCCCGCCGCCGCACCAGATGAAGAATTATGATTTTACTTGCCGCAGTAAACGTGTTAAATGAGAGAGCCGCCATCGTCTTTTTTGTGCATAAATGTCAGGTATTTTTAAAATTTTTAGTTCCATCAATAGGTCACGTTTTTTTTATGTCAGTTATCAACGACAACGATAGATCCTGAAAAAAGCCTAGATGGCATTTTTGTTTTCGGTATAAGCTCTATATTTTCAGCAGTTGCTATACACAATTGACCAGACCTATAGATATAGATTTATAGAAACTGCGTAAAGTTCTGATCAGTAGTTTTCTAGTTTATCCCGGACAGATAGACAGACAGACAGAAAACAAATGAATAAACGGTACAAAACGAATTTTTCACCAGATGGCGCATAAAAAAGCGTATTATGTAGAAATAAGTAAAATTGCTAAAACTTTACTAAATATACAGCTGAAAACGTCAGAAATATTTCATGATTACTACAATAATGATAGTATTGAAAAAATGTTGTGCAAATATATAAAAAGTTGTTCCATTTAAGGTTTATATGACAGTTTACCTAAATCGCGCAAGCAACATTTTTCATGCTTGATTCACCAATACTAGATTTTACTTCCACGTTAGGTAGGAATCTTACACTACAGTTTCCGATCTCTACGTTTATTATTATGTACAGATAGAGATAGAGATTAATTAGATAATTTATATTATCGGTCATAACTATTTCCTGATATCCGCAGTCAAGAGTGATATTGACCGATTATGAGTTTTGTCCGTAACAGAAGGGACAGCAACATACGGGTATATAAGTACTGTTACGTGTCCTGTGTTTTTTTTGACATTTGATAAAATTCTCAGCATGGGGAATATTAATATTTATCGGTGTACTGTGCGGCTTAGGAAACTTTATCTATTTGAAAAGGATCACCAATCGATAAACAACCTATCTGAATACCTAATTATGAAATTCTAGAATTACTATAAACCTATTCAACTCTAACTTATTTCATTTAAAATGCTATTGAAATTGTTCACTCGACATAAATATTGGATTGGGAAGGAATTTAGAGGGTACCTAATAAAACTTCAAATGAAATTTAGTTTTTAGTGCTTTTAAGCTTTATCTTGTTCTATTGCCGGTATATTCCATATAGATCGTCAAACTTTAGGATATAATTATCTTCTTTGGTCTTCAATACAGAATATAGAGCTAATAGTAATAAATACATAGTTGTGGTCATTTTTTACACAGCGCTATCTAGAATACTACGCAACGATGTATTATGGAAACTAGATAGCTGATAGAATACTTATATATATATATTGTTAAATACATACTCATAATACATGCTACACCCAGAAATAGAACAAACATTTATGTTCGTCACATAATTTTTTGTCCTGGGTGGGGATCGAACCCACGCCCTAAAGCTCTGAAGGCAGACATGCTACCCACTGAGCTATAAGATGGTTCTAAAAGATCACCGATGATAAACAACAGATGATTCGGTTAGTATTCGGGTGGATAAGTGGTAAAGTCAAGCCATGTCAGAAGCCTTCGGGCGTAACATTAACTATGACACCAACTACATAAATAAGCTGGCCACTCAGCTTATATTGAAAAAACGTAGACGTCCACTGCTCGACGAAGACCGCCCTTAATAGGGAGGGGTTGCCATAATTTCTACGCTTGGCAAGCAGCTTGGCGATCACAGATCTAGGGCTAGGAAAAAAGGCTACATGCCTTTAATTAAAGTAAATTATGTGACCAATGTTAACCCAAAATGAAACTAATCAAACCAAACAAAAGGCCTAAATCTTCAAAGGCAATTCTAAGGATCGTTAAAACAAAACAACGGTATACAGGTTTGTTTCGGAAATCGGAAACAATATAGCGAGTTATAAAAAACTCCTAAAACAGCGGCTAAGTTCTGAGCGGAAAGCGAGACTCGAATGGGAATACCCTGCTTAGTGCGAGACACACTGTTTAAAAAAAATACCAATATTAGGATAACTCCGCAAGCCAGTTGAATACTACGAAAGAGCATTCGTCGTTTTTGTCCAGCTGCTGCTAGATAGGGTGAAGTATTTTTTTAAATAATGTTGGACGTTTATACACAGCTCAATCTAGCTGAAAAAAGCATAACTTGTACTATGTGAACGGGATAACGTCGTGTCGTTTAGCACGCAGTGTCAAGTAGTACGTTATCTACGTTTAAGCAAATCATCCATATTTTGAAATTATTTATGGGTTCTGTATTTTGCTCTTCTTACGCTATGGGGCCGCAATATATAAAAAGGGGATGGGTTCCAGTCAGATCAGAGTTATAGTCACAGTCAAAGTTACACTACTCTGTGTATTTGAACCGTATACACCTAAATCGTTTTTTTTAGATTAAATAATAGCTTACGTGTGACTGCTATTTCGTCTGGTGTTAAACGAAGATGCAGCTCGCTTGCCTAGAAGAAACCGACTCACTCGCGACTTGAAGACACCCAGATTATTAATTATCGGGCAACGCATTGCACTGCTCAGCAGTTCGAATAAAGAAAGAAAGTGGAATCAAACCGTTTCGTACGAGTTTTTGGTCAACCATGAAACGGTGTCTTTTTTTCGAGTTTCAAGAGGGAGGAGTTTGGAGTCGGTTGTTTATTTTTTTATTATAGTGTATAATCCAGTTTGCGTACATTGGAACCCGTGTGTCAGTTTTCCAGCGGCCTCCAATGAAACAGGAGAAGAACAAAGCAGGGAGACAATACGACAGCAATCAGTGAGATTAGCTGCTTTTTATACTGAACACACATTTATGTATGTAGGGCTAGTTAGGATATGACTTCAATCAAAATACATTAAATTTATACATTTTTTTTTATACAAAACAAAATAGATAAATAAAAAGAAAGAAAGAAATCATATTTTTTTAATAATAATTTTAAATGAATTTACTCGTGTTTTAGATATTTTATTTATTTAATATTTATATTATGTATGTGTGTGTGTTTTTTTTGTCTTGTGTGTCTTATAAAGTATGACGCGTGTTTGATATCTTGTATTTTGAGCCTAAAACCGATGTGATAAGATCCACGTTACGAGCAGGTATGGTGAAAATAGTACATTATGATACAAGTGTGCTATGTTGGTCATTACACTCGAGGCGGAATTATGCGCGCGAGCCACATGCGAGTGCCATAAGGGAGCCGAGAGTGTAATTACCAAAAGCACACGCGATCCATACGAGGTTTTTCATCACACTTGCAAGGAAAAAACAAACTTATATTTGTTATTAACTATTTGATAATAAAGAGAGAGACTCAAACACGAGATAGAGAGAGCTAGATCCTCCGAGACCTGCGCGCGCATCGCTGGTTTGCGCGCCATTTTCCGCAAATATTATTTGTTGACGTTTTCGCTGTGTGGTTGATTATTATCAAAAAGAGTTTGTTTATATCCTCGCAAGTGTGATGAAAATCGTCGTATGGAACGCATGTGCTATTAGGAATTACACTCTAGGCTCCCTTAACGCATAATACCGCCTCAAGCGAGTGACCAACATAGCATACTTGTATTATAATGTACTATTGTAATGTTGTTTTATTACAGTCTTAGTCAACTAAGCCTTAAAATATTATTAATTTTGTTATTCGACAGTATACATAACAGTAAAGGTTTAACGTCCATTCTAATGAAATTCGCAGAAGTGCGTACTAAAAGATTCTATTAAGTCTTTCATCTATAGTCTGTAGGAAGTTCTACTAGTTTTTCAACGTAAGTAAGAGTCAATAAACTCTATTTACAAAGAGTGTCAAAGACCTTTGGGTTTAGTTGATAATTTTAATACTACCGGATTCCATTAATTACATTTTCCATTGTTTAGATTTGGAAAGATATTTCAGTTATTAAACAACATTTCAATTGGTTAAAATCAAGGTTAAAATTAAAGTTTAAGCTTTAACATAAAAATACCATAAGTGTGGAAACACTTCATACAAAAATATTCTAAAACCTTAAGAGTCACCTATGATTACCTAGGTGATCATAATGGAATGGACCATTTAAATCGGACCAATCTCTCTCCAGTAAACCAAACGTAATCATGATTGATTCTTTCAAATCGTCACCATTGGGTCGCAAACTTAATTTAGATTATCCGCCACAAAATACGCAATCCAATACGAAAATAGAACTCGATCGGCTTCCGTTAATTTATTGTTACCTAAATGTTATAGCAATTTGATTAAAATAATAGGCTATAAATAAGGCTTTAAGCTTGGAGGAATCAGATCTCTATCGCTTTAAAGTCATGTGGATAAAATAAAATAAATAAATAAATATCGGTGAACATTTCACACAGCGCCATCTAGCCCCGTACTAAGCAAAGCTTGTAATATGGAAACCAGTGCCCTTATCATGGACGTTCGTGATTCTGATTGCGAGCGTGCGCGAGCAGGAGGGCGCATGGCGCGAGTGGTGTGGTACGAGCAGGATGGCAAGCTATCGCAATCGGAATCGCGAACGTCCATGATAAGGGTGCTGCACCCTTATCATGGCTCAGATAGCTGATAGTGAGTACTAATACTTTTCTTTTGTAAATACATACTACACCCAGACACAGTATAAAACACCTATGTTCGTCACATAAAAATTTATGTTTAATGTTTTTATGGACAAAACTGCATAATAATATTTGAAGTATGTCGGTTTCCTCATTATCATCAGCACATGCAAATGCATAAAATACGATGACGACGAAGACATTTGCCTTTAACACACACAACAATAAGGCGAAGAGAAACATTATTCCGTCTCATCTTTGATTACCTTTTCAATCGGCTCCAACAAAGGAGGTTCTAAATTCGACTTTAAGTTTTACTTTGTATGTATGTTACGCGATTACTCCTTTTTGTTTCGTAGGTGATACTACAGCGGTGATTCCACATAAATTTTATCGAAATCGGGTTAGTAGTTTCGTTTTTATATCAAAATTAATGGAATAAATCAAAATAACTGGAAAATTATCAAGATGTCATCCACCAGGTAGTCAAAATTGAAATAGGTTGTTTTGTTTTATAAAAGCCTATTATCTATCGAGTTGATCAATGATCATACTAAATTACGTTTCTACTTTTATGATGCCCTTTAAAATATGCTAAATTTTAATGAAATTAGTTGTATTGTTCTATTCATTATATTTTAGTAGTTCAGTGTGTTGTAGTTTGAACTGTAGAATCCGCCTAGAAAAGGACCACACTTTTGCCAGATATACAATCGCCAAGCAGTATTGTGCAAGCATTAGGTACTGTGTTTTGGTTTAATGGGCAATGTTAAATGTTACCAGCGAAATTACTGGGTATGAAGAGATTTGACATATAAATCTCAGGGTGACGAGCGCAGTGCAGTGCGGCGCAGGATTTTGTTCGCAAGTTCACAATTCTAGCACTGCTGCTGTTTCGGGCAGACATTATGCTTGCCATCAGGCGAATGTCTCGCTCGTCTTGCCTCCCCATTTCATTTAAAAAAAGGTGAACGACGCGACGGTAGCTATAAGTGAAATAGCCCCATCGTAATTACAAAACATATCTACGTAAATATACACACATCACTTTCGTCTCTCGGTTTTATTTTCTCATTTAGTCCTACTGGGTCAAGGATTTTCTTATCTGTGGTCAAGGCTGTACGAATAGTACCATATGCGTCGGATCGTAGAGTAGAATAGACCCAGAAGGTCAATTACTGTAAATATGGAGAATTTGATAAGAGAAGTAAGTACACCCATGTCGTAAAATAAAATTTGGAAGTTTGCTAAAATGGTTTCGGAGCACCTAAATTCTCAACTATAGTAGTATTGTGAAATAATTACTGTGTTCCGGTTTGAAGGGCAATGTTACCAGATAAATTACTGGGTATGAAGAGATTTAACATCTAGGTAATATCTCAGGGTGACGAGCGCAATGCAGTGCGGCGCAGGATTGTGTTCGCAAGTTCACAATTCTGGCAATGTGAGCTACTGTTAGTGGCAGGCGTAATGCTTACCACCAGGTAAACGTCTTGCTCGTCTCGTCACTTGATTGTATAAGAAAAAACTATTCTCAAAGCTTTAGGGTCTAAACTTACTAAAAACATCTGTAATTTGCATTGTAGTCTATTATATTTATAAGAACTTCAATATTTTTAGTAAGCTTAGAATTGCTAAAGTCTAGAAAATGTTCTGAAGTCCTTTGTTTTTGGACTTTTAATCATGAAAATTTGGATTTGAATAGTTCATTTAAAAAAAAAAAAATGGTGTTTTCTATATTTTTTGGACAGGGTTGATTTAAGGGTGGGTTTGGGGAGAGGGGTGAAATGTTGTATGGAATGTACTTTGTTTTTGAAGTTATAGTGGTGAAAATGTTTATTTGGGTAGTTCATTCAAGTTGGGAAAAAAAATTTGTGGTGAATTTTGCGAGCGAGCCGAATTTCTTCCGTACGCGGGCGAAATCGCGACCTCTAGTTTATTAAATAGGTCTTTACCTATGAAATTGCCGTTCTTCAGTACAGGTCATTTCAAATAGAAAAAAAGTTTGGAATGGCTTTGTATTATGAATTCAAATTATAAATAAATTTTTTCTTAAAAACATGACATTCTTTTTACAAACTCAGTCTTTTGTTTATTGATTAGCGTTGTATTTTCATTACATTTGAACATTTTTCGTCATAATGGATACTTTAAAAATTCGTGTAATTATGGAATATGAGTTCCGTCGTGGCACCAACGCGACAAAAAAGACACGTAACTTCAAAAACGTTTACGGAGAGAACTGTACAAACGAACACACAACCCGTTATTGGTTTTTCCGGTTCCGTTTTGAAAATGTTGACTTGAAAAATGAAGCTCGTGGTCGTCCAGAGACTTTGGTCAACAATGATGAATTAAAGGCGATTGTGGAAGCTGACGAAACTCAATCTACAGCTGAGCTAGCAGCAGCTTTTGATGTTAGCATCAAAACAATTTTGATCCATTTGCGACAAATAGGCAAAGTAAAAAAACTTGTTAGATGGGTGCCCCACGATCGCCAGCGCAACGTACGCGTTGAGACCTGCCTCGCGTTGCAGCTACAGACAGTCTCCAAGCTGCAAGAGCTGGGGTTGGAAGCTCTCCCTCATCCGCCATACTCACCAGACCTTGCACCTACCGACTATTACTTTTTCCAAAATTTAGACAACTTTTTAGTGGGTAAAAAATTCAATTCCCGAGAGGCAGTATAAAATGCCTTTGAAGAGTTTGTTGCCTCCCGTCCAGCTGATTTTTACAAAAAGGGCATCAATAAACTGCCAATTCATTGGCAAAGATGCGTCGATTGCATGGGTGATTACTTTGAATAACAGAAATAAAAAAGTTTAAAAAAATAAGTACTTTCACTTATTCCACACAAAACGGCAATTACATAGGTAAAGACCTAATAATATATAAATCATAACATGGCCTTACGATATATTTTCTATACAATAGTATAAATATAATATATATAGCGTGTGCGGGCCGTCGAAAATGTGTTATTTGTTAGGCTTGAGTGTTCAAGTAGCGAAAGTTTCAAAGTTTCAAACATCGGTCATTTCGTAGGAAAATTTCATTCAAAGTAAATAGATGAGCTGATTCTTTTTTGTGATTTCAAGTTCTACCACATAGTAAAATTTGTTCAACTTTCTTCAGTTCTATTTGAGGGGGTCACATGAAAACGGGCACACATTATCATTTGGTTTTACATTTATATAAATAAATTTAACAAAAAAAAAAACACTAATTAAAATTTGTACAGTTTTTTTTAAATTTTACAAAACATCATTATGTAATGTAAATGTAATGTGTGTGTATGTAATGTGTATGTGTGTGTTTTAATTTTTGTGTATTATGTATCTTTTTTACTTGAATAATAAATAAATAAATAATAAATAAATGAATATATTGGTAAATGTTATAACAGTAGTTTCTGACAACTGTTTGTGGTTGCATCAAGATCAAAAGGACATTAGGCGCGTGAAACTAGAAAAAAAAGAACTCGAATGAACAATAATGGGTAAAAAAAAGCAACTTAATAAATTCAGCGTGTACAATAACAAACACACGTAATTATATCGACAAACTATCTCGGCGTCAGCCATAAAACGTCCACTGCTGGACGAAGGCCTCCCCCTTAATAGAGGGGTGTTGCCATAATCCCTACGCTTGGCAGGTGGCTTGGGGATCGCAGAATGCTCACCACCGTTAACCAAGAGGACACTGCTGCCCGTCCTCCGGTGGGTCTGGTTGCAATTTAAGGACATACCCAGGTCCACGACAAACTATCTCATATAAATAATATTAGTGTGATTTTTGTCACCTCTGTGTACGTGACTAAATCCTTTCGTATTTCTTGGAAGCTGACTCTCTGTTTATCTAAACTAATCTACCATAATCTACCATACCATATATCTACGTAGATAAGGATCTCTTTTCAAAGGAATTTTAATTCACATTTCTGTGTAAGTCCTGTGTCCGCCCTTGAAGGCTCTTGGAAGTTTGGAATGTTTGCGGTTTCTTATAGGAGTTGATTTGGAGAGAGGTGTTGAAATAGGCCAACATTTTATGGAGCTAGTTTATCTAATTAATAAAGACTGTCTTTTAACTCTGTTGGTAGCATGTCTGCCTTCAGAGGTGTAGGGCGTGGGACTCATGACAAACAAGTGACGAATAAGTACAATGTGTAACAAAAAGTTGCAACAATGCTGTAGGCTATGTATGTACTCGACATTATGAACTTTAATTTTTACGCGATTTCTGCTTTGGCCGCATAGTAAAAGTTGTTCATAATGATGAGTACATACATACCCTTCAGCATTGTTGAACCTTTTTGTTACACGTTGTATACGAGGAGATGTTTGTTCTGTGGCTGGGTGTTAGATAGATAGATAGAAACACTTTATTGTGCACACCAAAAATAACAATTACAATAAAAGAAAGAACCTTAAGAACTAGTGCCACAAGTGGCGGCCTTATCGCTAACAGCGATCTCTTCCAGGCAACCATGGATTTGAAATAAATTAAATCTAAAACAGACGGGAGATGCATAACACTTATTAATAAATACAATAAAATAATACTATACTATGGTGTTGTATGTATTGAAAGTATGTTTTTACAAAAACAACTGTATAGGTAAGTATTTTATTAGCTATCTGGTTTCCATATTACAAGCTTTGCTTAGTTTGGGCGTAGTGCTATTCTTTCTGTGGTTTGGGGCTAGATGGCGCTGTGTGAAAAATGTCCGATGATATTTATTTATTGCTTTTACCTGATCCATCGTGTTAATGTAACCTACAAACTGAAGAACGCGGGTGCTTATTTTATGATTTAGACTATCTATCTAGGCGATGTAATTTTTTTTTCATCTCACAAGCACGGAACGATTCTGTTTTGTCTTTCGAAATCTGAGTGTAAAAGTGCATTTTGTCCGGTAGCGTGGAAAGAATTTTAAAATTCGAACCTTCGTATAGAATAATTTTCTATAACGCCAGTCCACTGAAAATGCATAAAGTAATACTTATTTAATGTCAGTGCGCCAACATAATTTTTAGAATAATCGCACTGGCCAGTACGAAGATTGCTTGAAAAAAAATACTCTATAGCGTTTTCCTCGCTGTAGTGAGGTGAAAAGTTGTGTGTTGCGCTCGGCAGCAAAGTTATTCTGCGTCTTGTACTTTTGAAACCCTCGCTACGCTCAGGATTCAATACAAGTAGTTGCACCAAAAAACAACTTTGCAGCCTTGCATAGCAAATAACTATTGTTTAAGGTCAAGTAAGGCTGCTATATATTATCGGGATGTACATTGTACCTATTTTGTTTTTTATAAGTTTAATAAATAAACTTGTAGTAATGATAGAAAATGCTCGTCAAAACATAATTTAAGAGCGCTAGCGATGACTGTTGGGACAAAGCAACCAATTTGTCACTGAAGACGTGCTAGAATTGCGCTGCACTGCATTTCAAATTGTTTCAACTGAAAATTGCACCTTTAGTGAGCAAAGAAACTATTTCAGAGTAGTTGTTAAAAGCGACGTTTCTGCAGATACACTGAGAATATAAAAGTTTTTGTAGGGTTCCGTATCCAAATATAGAAAAAAACTATGACACTGTTTGCGTAGGGCACCTATGCCCTACGCAAACAGTGTCATAGTTTTTTTCTTCTTTCCTCCTTGGAGGATTATGGCGTTGCACTTTGTGCATTTGCCAGTGTCAAGTATTTAAGTGTAAGTATTTATACATATCAAGTTTTTGATGAATTTCAAGTAGAATTGGTCGAAGTCACAGCCAAGGTCACTCTTGGTAAGTCACAGTCATGCCCTAGTAATGAAGTAAATTCGTGGCTACTTTCCTACAAGCTTCTTCGGAGTTTGGAAACAACAGGAAAATACTTGTTTCACCACATTATATCACTTGACTACACTCGTGCGCATTTAAATGATTAATGCCATACCATTTTTATGCATTAACACTCGAAATAACACAAATTTTGGAAAAAAATATACTGCAGCGACATAATTTTTACGCGTTCCCGCCAAAACTCCACAGTTTCATTTATTACTATTAAAACTCATAATTAAAAAAAGGTTCGAATTTTAAAAAAAACCACTAGCGTACAAAATGTATTTACATTTCGAATGATAAACAGAATCTTTCCGAGCTAGTGAGGTGAAAACATTTATATTTCTTGAATAGAATTGTAAGCTTAGGTATTAATTCAAATGAACTGTTACAAGTTCTTCGTTTGTAAAACGGGGCGTGTGGCATTGTAACGCATTGTTGCAAAACAAAGCCATTGTTTACTCCAAGCGAGACTGAACAATAAACGTACTGAAACTGACCTGACACTGTTTATGTGCTACTTCAACTATGTTTATAGTACATAATACAAAACAGTAAGGTTTCTGAACGCAGTGAAAAATATGTAAGTTTTATTCAGGCGTCACGTTACGGAAGTTCAGCTTAACAGTTAGGATTTACTTTAATGAGTTTAATTATTCGTTTTAAATTAAATTATTTAATTAATATTTAATTATTTTATTGTTTAGTGAATTATTGTTTTCAGCTTTAATATTTTTTTTATTGAAAAGCTAGATAAAAATAATAATGTTAATATTTTTTTGTTTCAGGTAAGGTTCGTTTGGGTTTGCAAGTTCAAGTGGCAATGAGCAGGCCACATCGCTCAAAGCACTGATAACCGATGGGGAAGAACGGTTCTTGAGTGGTGGAACCGGAAGACACAGCGTAGAAAAGCCAACACTAGGTGGACCGACGACATTGTAAAAGCCGCGGGCAACCGGTGGATGCAAATGGCAGGTTGTCGTACAGTGTGCGGTCTAAAGGGGAGGCCTTCGTTCAGCAGTGGACGTCTCCGGGCTGATGATGATGATGAGTTTATGTAATCTGAAATAAATCATATTTGAATTGATTTCATAATTGGACAGCCTGATAGCTCAGTTGGTAGCATGTCTGCCTTCAGAGCTGCAGGGCGTGGGTTCGATCCCCACCCAGGACAAAAATGTTTGTAACGTACATCGATGTTTGTTCTGTGTCTGGGTGTAGTATGTATCATAAGTATGTATTTACGAAAAAAAAGATGTATATAAGTATTCTATCAGCTATCTGGTTTCCATAATACAAGCTTTGCTTAGTATGGGGCTAGATGGCGCTGTGTGTAATAAATGTCCGCCCAATATTTATTTATTTTATTTATAATTATTATTATGGCAAAGAAAATATTATATGAATAGAACTGCGCTGTCATTAAAAACAACTCATCAGTTTAAATTATACGGTCAAACTACGGCTCAACGTTATGATTGTGTATTTGTCCCACATAACGCACAAAATGTTATTGTAAATTATTCAAAAAAAAATTGTTTTCATACGCAAGAAAATTACGTTACTTTATGTGCCAACAAACAGCCTCAAGCCGTTTTCTCGCCATTCTTTTTTATCAGGCGAAGTAAACAAAATTCCCCCATAAGGGGAGCACACGTGATAAAATTCCCACAATATATCATATTTGAAACTTCCCTGGAACTTTTCAGATAGGGCTATCGGGAAACTCGGGCGGAGGTGTATCTTCGCATTTGCGCGATAAAAGTACGAAATTTTGCTTTGCAATTATTGTTTCGTACGTTATCTTTTACGTTCCATAATGTGTAATATTTCTTTATGGAATTTACTGGAACGCGAAAAAGGCATGTCGCTGCTTACCAAAACTTGTGTTTTTTCGAATGTTGATGTAGTTATAGGTGGCGTTTTATTTATAAGTGCCGATTTACGCACACGAGTGTGAGCAAGTCATACAATGTGATGAAAACTGTATTTTCGTGTACTAAGTGTCGTTTTCAAAACTCCGAATAAGCTTATCGTAAACTTGCCACTTTTACTAGGGCATGATTGAACTTAACCGTGACTTAGGTACGTAAAGTCTGTGTAAGATCATTTGATTGGAATCCATCAAATACTCGACACTGGCAAAAGCACAAAGTGCGACCCCAATATTATTATGAAAACTGACGTGGTTATGACACATTTTTTTTTTTTTGTTTTATTTTTTTTGTGAGTATTCCCGTATAAATAAAACAAAAATGACCCCAATATTATTGACAGCCTTAAAGCTCAGTTGGTAGCATGTCTGCCTTCAGAGCTGTAGGGCGTGGGTTCGATCCCCGCCCAGGGCAAACATTTATGTGACGAACATAAATGTTTGTTCTGTGTTTGGGTGTAGTATGTATTATAAGTATGTATTTACGAAAAAAAATGTATATAAGTATTCTATCAGCTATCTGGTTTCCATAATACAAGCTTTGCTTAGTATGGGGCTAGATGGCGCTGTGTGTAAAATGTCCCCAACATTTATAATCCTCTTAGGAGGAAAGAAAAAAAACATTGATTTTGATTATTGCCCAACTTTCTAGATTTTTGTTATAGATAGAGTGTCTTTTTTTTAACTTTTTCTTTACTTAGAAACTGACTTCTTGAAATCTTTAAAACTCCAAAATGTACCTTGTGATTTCGCAGCGCTAAAACAAAATCCCAAAGACAAACTTTCTATTTCTTTTCTTATATTCCATGAAATATGAGACGATTTGTTATAAAATTTAACACCTCGACATCTTGAATCTTTTGCTTTACTTTAATTACCGAAAGTCCTGAAAATTATAAGCAAAATAATGTCTTTGAGTCTACTGGGACATAGCAAAATTCGTAATTTTTCTTTTTGTTTTTTATTATGTGTTTTTTGTGTTTTTTTTTTGTTTTTTTTTTATTTGTGTTTTTCATTGGTTTGGTGTGTACAATAAAGAGTTAATCTATCTATCTATCTATTTGTTAAACGCTTCAAACCCGCGTTTTTTTTTCTGATTCGATGTCCCAATAGCTTATAGACCCGTGGCAATAATGTGCCTGTATACTTGTGTCTCTAACTAATAAAATAATTCCAAAACTTTCACTACATAATACGCTTTAAAAACAAATACAACCGACTTCAACTTTGAATAGGTACCTGGATGACATCTTCATATTTTCTAGTAATTTTGATTTTAAAACCAAACTACTGAACCGATTTCGATAATAACTATTTGGGACCACCTACAGTCGAATTAAGAAAATCTTTTTTTGAAGTCGGTTGAAAATCACCTTACATTTTATTTATTTACAAATGAGTAAATTATCGAGCTAAATTTGTAAAAAATGAATGAATAAAACTGCTGTAATGTGTAAAAATAGAGGTGTTTTGTCTAAATTGTTTTCTTTTTTATTATGAAAACTGACGTGGTTTTGACACATTTTTGTTTTATTTATACGGGAATACTCACGTTTAATTAAATCGGATACTCCGACTATCTGTTTTCGCTCTTTGAAAAATGTCACCGGATGTGATCGAAACTATAGTCGGAGTATCCGATTTAATTAAACGTGAGTATTCCCGTATAAATAAAACAATTGTTTTCTTCTTATCTAAATTTGTCAGAAAGATTACAAATGCGTCACATCACTTCTTACATCATATAGATACAAATATATTTTTTGGGGAAACACAAACTCATAAGAACCGTAAAAAAACTGCTGTAACTGCAAGCTTTTTTGGCGATTTTCTTAAATCAGGCGCCTTAAGGAGGGCAAAAACATACCTACTTATTATTAGGTAGTATATATATTCTGTGGTATAACATAATATAAGTTTGTAACTCACTGCAAGTTATATATATAGAGATATGTGACGTATTTTTAATTTAACAACTTTTTACCTTAAATAAAGAGTTTTTATGCGCGCTATGTTCCGCAAATGTTTGTTAACATTTTCGCTGATTGGTTGATTATTATGAAAATTACTTATACAAGTCTGTTTATACCTTGCAGGTGTGATAAAAAACCGTAATTATAACCGAAACAGTCCACCTGGGGAAGTACCACACCTTTGCCAGTTATTCAAACGCCAAGCAGTAGTGTGCAAGCATTACTGAGTTCCGGTTTGAAGGGCAATATTACCACGGAAATTATTGGGTACGAAGAGATTTAACATCTAATATCTCAGGGTGACGAGCGCAGTGCAGTGTGGCGCAGGATTGTGTTCCCAAGTTCTACTGTTGGTGGCAGGCGTGACGCTTACCACCAGGCTAAGCTTGCTCGCCTCGTCACTTGAATTTATGAAAAAAACTATCTAAATCTAAAAACTACTGTCTATTTTTTTTTATCCATTCCCAGATTCAAAAAATACTTTTCAGAATATCTCTAAAAAGTTTCTATGACAAATGGAGCTAAAGAAGCCGATAAGGGCGTATAAACAAGAAGTAAGTCTAGACCTTATAAGGACCTAAATTGGAGTTGAATGGAAACGGATTCTTTAATCAAAAGTTTGATTAAGTCATGAAAAGATTTCTTCGCAGGCTATTTCAGTAGACACGCCTATGTAATTTGGTTTATGTTGAAAGAGATTCAAGCTTTTTGCTAAAAGAAAACTTTTAGTACAATTTTCTCAGGATAGTACTTAAGTATCGGAAGAGATTTTTGTTATATTTAATCGAGAAGAAACGTTTTGTGCTGAGTTTTAATAATGCCCTGTACGTATTTTATATATGATACATGATTTGTTTTTCTACTCAAATTCAAAATTCAAATTTCTTTTATTTCGACATAATGTGGTCGATTCTGACGGTTTTAGTGTTCTAAACTAATTAAAATATTGCTGTCACTTTTTTACTAGGCATGTTAGATAAGGACAGAAATACTTTAGATCAGAACTATCAACTAAAACCGCCAGAATCGACCAATTTATGTCATAACAGCAAATCAAAAAAAAAAAAAAAAAGCAATTCAAATTACAATTAATACTTAGTTAAAAAATAAATTAAAATACAATAATTAGACATTATATTTAGTCGTTTGCTTATTAGTCAGTACATGAACCATGCAACAGTGACTGACAGTCAAACCTACTTGCGAATACACTTAGGATGTATGTATTGTATGTATGTATATTGTGTATTAGTAAAAAAAGTAAGTTCGTATAGGCTGAGTGGCCAGCCCTAGTGTCAGAGTTAATGTGCCGCCCGAAGGCCTCTGACATGGCTGACGATTGTTGTTATAGAAACTAGAACAAACAACCACTAGTATGTATTATGTATTTTATGTATTAGTAAAACTGACATATGAAATGGTAAATGGAATTTCGATAGGGTTACACAAAAAGGTGGTACTAAGGCGATAGGGGCTCACTGTAATTAACATTGTGAACAACTTTTTGTATAGCTTATCAGTTGATGTAATAGTAAAAACCTTCGCTTTTCTGTGGTAAAATAATTGTGGTCGGCAATTTACGGGCCTGTGTTGAAAAACATGGGACCTGGGTATGTCCTGAAACTGCATCCAGAACCACCGGAGGACGGGCAGCAGCGTCCTCTTGGTTAACGGTGGTGAGCATTCTGCGATCCCCAAGCAAGCAGCATGCCCAGCGTGAGGATTATGGCAACCCCTCTATAAGGGGGAGGTCTTCGTACATCAGTGGAAATCTTCCGGCTAATGTGTGTATGTGAGTGAGTGTGTGTGTGTGTTGAAAAACATGTGCTTTTTCGATTATGTTTATCTAATTAAGTGTATTTATTATTAAGTGTTTTAAGTGTATTTATTATTAAGTGTTTTAAGTGTATTTATTATTAAGTGTTTTAAGTGTATTTATTATTTAGTGTATGTATTCGTGTTTTTTTTTAATCTATGCTTTAGACTCCCTCAATAAGAAAACACAAATAAATTAAAAATTCATGATAAACTAAATAACTTTAAAAAAACACGTACTACACACATGTATAACTTTTTCTTTGTAACCCTGACGCATATTCAAGTGATAGTTACTTTATCAAATAGATAATCATAATTAGTAGTATTGCTTAATACAAAACTTTGATTTCGTGGTTTTGTTGAACCAGCATTTTATGATTTTTATAGAGAACGTTAGCTCAAATCTCTTTTTAACAGCACGCGGTCATGTATAGCGCTACCCCTTTTGTCGAGATAGTCTGTTACCATGTCATCCGACAGAGAGTAGTGCTTATGGTAAATACGACTCACGGTCACCCATCTCACGACTGACCGGAGTATCCGTTGCTTAACTGTGATGATTTTGTAGGAACACCTAATCTCCAATCGCATTGTAAAGTTTAGTAAAGGTACGAGCTTTTACCTACATCCTTGCATTATCTAACCTTTTATGACATGAGTTTTTTTAAATGCATGACGTGACATTTTAACCTAGTTCATACAAGGAGGTATGAAAAATTTGTACCACTATGCCACCTCTAGGGAAATGTCCTAAGCCTTTATTTACGGTGTTTTTCGTCGTCGTCATCAGCCATATAACTTCCACTGCAGGACGAAGGCATCCCTCTTAATAGAGGGGTGTTACCACAATCCCCACGCTTGGCAGGCGGCTTGGGGATCGCAGAATGTTCACCGTTACCCAAAAGGACGCTGCTGCCCGTCCTCCGTTGGGTCTGGTTGCAGTTTAAGGACATACCCAGGTCCATAGTGTTTCCACAGTGTTTTTGATAACAGCTTAACGCTTACAACTTGTACCACACGAAGAAAGTAATAAGTCAATGTCAGTGGCAACCTGCGTCGATATTTTGGACAGTCCCAGCTTCTTGCGCGTCAATTCTCTACTTTTGTATTGAAATCTGGCAGAAATTTGGATCTCCGTACCATTTGCTACGTTTGCTTATTTTATCTTATTTTTTTAAATACTTTCATGTGACAAGACGTGCAAGATGCTCGCTTGGTGGTAAGCGTCACGCCTGCTACGAACAGTAGCAGTGCTAAAATTGTGAACTGGCAAATACAATCAGGAAAGAAAATTGAATCAGAACATTACGATGAAAACACAGTCATGTTCTCACATAAAACTTATTCGCGACAAACAGAACTTAATTCATTACGGCAGTAACTGCATACAATAGGGTTGCCTCCACAAAACATATTTGATTTTCCTGCTTTATCGACGCTTTCTTCTATCAGGTTGTTTTATTGATATGCGATAAGAATAAGTAAGTTTGATGGAAGAGTTTTGTATTGATTCTCTTGTTTATTTCCAAAGTTTTTCTCTGTAACTGGAATAAAGATCCAATAAACTAGTTGTGCTTAGTAAATCATATAATTATGTAGAGAGAGCTTGAAGAGGAGTGTTTGTACATGTTTAGAAGTGTTTTTTAGCTAACAAGGAACATTCTTATTTTCTTATTTTCACACAGTTAAGTTAAAAAAAAAAAACTTTAAAAAACAACCGACTTCAATTTCGATAACATGGATGCCATCTTTTATGATTTTTTGAAATGAAAATATCTTTATTACATAAACTTATTAAAATGACAACAAAAAAGTTTTGCTGTATGTAATTTTCTAGATTAGGTAGGTACACGTTTTGTTTGTGTCTTTACCAGATCCGTTATTAACCGACTTCAATAAAAGAGGAGTTTCTTTATTCGACTGTGTTTTTTCGTAGCATAATTAATCATTCATTTTTTTCCTCCGCTAAATATGACCCTATCTACAACTGCATAAGATCTATGATCGACTACAGTAACAAACGTGCTTGAATCGTGAATAGCCTCGCCTTAACATCCTTCAACTATTAGATCAAGAATGAAAGAAGAAAGATGTCCCACTCACGGTTAACACGGTTAACATAGAAAGATGATAGCCATGTAGATTCGTCTCCTATCTCTCTTGTCTTCCTCTTCACAATAGTATCTTATATCTATTTTAGTATTTAGTTGTGCGACAAAAGCCGCCCCTTTCCACCGCGGGTAAGACCCAAAAGTTCGGAGAACTGAGCAAGATTTTGCATTAAATTAGGGTCGGTTGCAACGGGCAATGGAGAGAGCTATGCTCGGAGTTACTTTGCGCGATAGAATCCGGAACGAGGATATTCGCCAAAGAACCAAAGTTACCGACATAGCTCGCAAGGTTTGCATGTTGAACTGGCAATGGGCAGCCCACATCGCTCGAAGAACTGACAACCGATGGGGAAGAAAGGTTCTTGAGTGGCGACCGCGAACTGGAAGACGCAGCGTAGGAAGGCCTCCCACTAGGTGGACCGACGACATTGTAAAAGTCGCGGGCAACCGGTGGATGCAAATGGCAGGTTGTCGTACAGTGTGGCGGTCTGAGGGGAGGCCTTCGTTCAGCAGTGGACGTCTCCGGGCTGATGATGATGAGGGTTGGTACTAAGTTCTTGAGGCGTTGATTTTTCTTTTTATTGCAGTCGATATTTTAAGTATTGCTGCAGCTGCTAAATTCCATTTACTATATCAGATGCAAACACCACAAGTCTAGTCTAAGTCCACAACACCCTTATTCTCTTTCAAGGTGTTTTCGTCCCGTAATGCACTTCCGGTGTTCTCACTAAGTGCTATCATTAATGTCGGAAGCGACGACTAAAGCCTGTTTCTTTCCTTAAAGCCAATAAACTGCGCCAGAATGATTTTAGATAATGGCTATCTTGAATCTTAGACGAATTTTAGTAGCTTGTTTTTTTTTCAGATTAATTATTTTGTTGTTTGATTTAATAAGTTTTTGTTACAAGTTAATAAAAATATAAGTTTGTATTGACATAATAAATAAATTTTAGTAAAAAATTTTTTTCAAGTAGGTACAAAATAAATTTAAAATTAATTGTGGTTAAATATTTTGCTTACAAATGATAAACCATGTACCTACTTACTAACAGCTATGTTTCTAATTCAAACTCTTAAGTTATAAAACTTATTCAAAAATCACCTTGTCAAGTTTAACATTATTTTAAATTCAACATCATCATCAGCCTGGAGACGTCCACTGCTGTACGAAGGCCTTCCCCTTAGACCGCCACACTGTACGACAACCTGCCATTTGCATCCACCGGTTACCCGCAACTTTTACAATGTCGTCGGTCCACCTAGTGGGAGGTCTTCCTACGCTGCGTCTTCCGGTTCGCGGTCACCACTCAAGAACCTTTCTTCACCAGCGGTTGTCAGTTCTTCGAGCGATGTGGCCTGCCCATTGCCACTTCAACTTGCAAACCTTGTGAGCTAGGTCGGTTTGGTTCTTTGGCGAATATCCTCGTTCCGGATTCTATCGCGCAAAGTGACTCCGAGCATAGCTCTCTCCTTTGCCAGTTGCGTGACTCTAAGTTTCTCCAAAAGGCCAGCAGTTAAAACACACACTGGTCGTATACCCTTGTTTTCAGACACTGCGGGATTTTGGACGAGAAGATATTACGCAATTTTATGAATTTTCCCGGTTTATTTTAAATAGGTAAGTAACTTATCATAGACTCATATACATCATTAAATTAAATATTACATATATCAATATTGTCAAATAATCAATATTTTAAATTATGACTCATATATAAAAACTACTTTAAAAAAACAAAACTATTAATCAAAAATATATTGGTGTCCATGTTACTTTAGGGTTCCTTATTCGGACATAAATTGCAGGTTTCCTCACGATATTTTCCTTCACCGTAAAGCCATTGGTACCTGTGTAGCGCGGGAACGGTTTAGGTACCGCGTCGCGCAGCAAACGCGCGACCATATATTGTCATCGCGATGGGTAGGGCGAACCAATAGCGCGCGGCTTGACGCGGAGCGCGGCGCTTACAATCCACTCCCCTAACCCCGCGCCTCTCGGCGCCGGGGGACGCCTTGCGCCATTTACGACCGATGCGCGCCAGCCTGCGCGGGACCTCTCTCGACGACAGACGCGCACACGCATACATATTTTCTTTAACGATCTTTCGTGATTCGTGCTACGAACCCTTTTTTGTAAAGTTTTTTATAACGCTCTCTTGTTTACTACGCCAAATAAAAGTCATACAGTGAACTGTTTGTGTTTGGTGTTGCCTCCCCGCGTTATACCTGTACATTAACTCCAAAGAGTCTAAAAAGTCTTTGAACCATTAGGCTACCACGGCCAGGCCTGGTGCACTGTGATGTTTAGATAACAGTTTATTTTATTACACACGCTTCGCAAATAAAAACAGATTCAAGCTTATATTTAACCTTATTATTAGCACGGTAATTTATAATGACGTAATAGCAATAACGATGCAATTAGTAAGGTTTTTGAAACATTCCTCTCTAGGAACATCAGTGTCGAGAAATATTGCAGTCTACCATCTGGTCACCATCCTTGCGCGTGCCTAGCCATTTCCTTGCACCCCACTGGCTGGTGACCGCGTAACACCAACCAAACCAAGCGATACAATAGAATACCAAATCACTGTTTACAAATAGAGTACTAATTGGTTTTGTTTTATTTATACGGGAATACTCACGTTTAATTAAATCAGATACTCCGACTACAGTTTCCATCACATCTGGTGATCTTTTTCAAACAGTGAAAACAGGTACCTGACGCGCGTGCGTCTGCGTCCTGCTTTGCACTGCGGGCCGCTGCGCGTCGCGCCCTTGACGGCAGCGGCTGCTCTGCGGGCAAAAAAAAATGGGTCAAAACCACGTCAGTTTTCATTACAAATTAGTTGGGACTGAAAATTACTAACAATTTTAGTTATAGGTATTCCGTGGTTCCAGTAGCTTCTAGGTTACGCGTTTTCTGTTGGAGCAAATCTTCTGTACGTATAGTACCATTAAATTTCCTGTGCCAACGCTTCGGCTACACTAGGTGTTTATTTAATGGTTATTATGTACTAGTGTTTGTTATGTTAGGATAGGTATTCAAGCGCCGACTGTCGCTGACACCGACAGCCGATACGTGACAAGGGTCTACGGTAAGACAATAGACGAATTAAGCTGCTCTGTAATTGTATTGTGAGGTTGTGGACCTTGCCGGAAGCTAAATGGGTTTTATATAAAATTAGGCTAGTGAGTTGAAGATAAATTTTCTATCACTAGTAATTCGCAAACTGAGACCTCGTGACCCTTATATCTTCCAAGCTCCCTAACCAATTTGGCTCATATTTGAACTAGATAATTGTATTCATAAAGTTAGGATTGACGGTTCACAAGTTAACCGGTTGCTGCTACCCACGTCGCGACTGCACATGCACTCAGCTAGCACGTTATCTATGTCGGTAAATATATTTAATAAGTTACCAAATGAAATTAAAAGTGAAATAAGTGACACATTTTTTATTTATTTTTTCAATTTGTTTTATTATTTACGAAGCGTTATTAATTTATTATTACTAGTATTATTGACACAATTTATTATTAATTTATGACGAACCTCCTAAAATACCTCTATTTAATAAGCATCTTATTGTTAAATGAAGTCGTCCTCCTCTCTTCTACTATTGCTGCGCCCGACAGGGTCCATATGAAACTTTTTTTTTTTTTGACAATATCTGTGTACACTATGGAAGCAATAAATATCTGAATCTAATTTAGAAGTAATATAGGTAAATAGTTCATACATACATAATTATTAAGCCTTTATTGCTGAACCAAGCAATATATAAAAATTAAACATTTTACATTATTTCAAGCTAACACACGTCCTGTTTAGTAATCAGCGTGTCCTGTGGCCTCTTCTAGCTGTTTCCAATATACTCTATCTTTAGCTCTTCTTGTCCAGATTGCCCTTCCAATAATCTTAATGTCATCTGACCATCTTTTAACTTGTCTTCCTCTTTTTCTTTTGCCGTCGCGTGGTTGCCATTCTGTAATTCTTTTTGTCCATTTTGTCCGGCTTAAAACATACATAATTATATACAACCAAACAAATGCCAACTCGTCCCTTTAGACTCGGAGACCTTCGATTCGCTTAGTCAACTATCCTCGCCTTCATTCTTAGTGCACATGAGATGGTGAGAGTAGTTAACGAACCGAATCCGATTCGATTGGGTTTAAAATACGTGACTGTGATCCCTAAATTCTAAATATAGGTTATGGGTTCCAATTAAAATAATAATCCCTCACCTAACAACTTTTTCACAAATTGGCTTACCCTAATATTGATTAAATGCCAATTAAGGCCACCGGATTTGCAAAACAAATCGGTATTTTGTTTTATTCATAATTTTACTTTACCTTACTCAGATAAAGATTTCCGTGTCACCTATAGATATAAGTTGGTTTATAAAGATGAAAGGATCTAAAAGACAACAAACAGATGGACAAGGAAGACATCGTGTAACTGGTTTTTACCTTTGGAGGTACTTAGTCTTAATTTACCAACGAAAAGTGAAGTTTGATGTCAAATTAATTCAAAGGAAAGCAAGCTAATGGCACATAATTGAATCTTAATTCTCGAAACTTTGACGGAAACTTTTTTGACCGACAGTAATTTACAAGGAATCCGTTTACTGAAAGCTACAAAATGTGACAAACAGTATGGGTAGCCTAAACCATAGTGAGCGAATCGAGCGACGTTTTTGCAACAGCTGGCATAATTCCCTTTCATCTGTACGGATATATTATCTAAATTGCTACTCGCGTACAAATCATATTTTTCAACTAACCTTGACGAAAATTGATATACTTACAGATTTTACAATTTCCAAAGTCAAAGTCAAATCGTTTATTGCACATTATGGATTATGTAAAACTAATAATAACATAAACATAATGACCCAAATGAGGGTATGGCAATTAACGGCCTTACCTAAAATAATCTCGATTCTCTTAGTCACTGCTTAAACTTCTCTGTCCTTTTCCAGCACGTGCAACTTCACGTCAGAGAGAAGATGGCAGAGCATCTTAAGCAGTGACTAACGGTTGAAAAGTTTTTTTAAGTAAGGCCGTAAGTGTGGAGCGAACCGATCTGTTTTCTGCTTGATTGTTTTTAAAGTTTTGTCGTCTAAAAAGTCTTTTCTTCTAGAGTTTTAATCGTCATAATTTTTTGATTAGAGAACTATTTTTCCCTAAAAGGAGGAAAGTATGCTACGGCGCTATAAATCGGCCGATTTCAATAATATTTGACACAACTAAACATTCGAGACATGATGCCCTATGATGTTAATGATATGAGTAAAAAACGGTCAATACGTTGTCTTCCTATAAAAGTCGTGAGGTCTAAGTACTATTCGCAGAACTAGTAGTATTTCATTAACATTACGTATAATTAAATAGTGGGATATATTTTACTGTTACCGAGGGGTTTCCGGGGTTAAATGATTCCGATCGTTTCTTTTCACTCGGTAAATTCAAGTCTTTTAAATGTTGACTGGGAATGAATAGGCAAAATGAGAAAATTGAGTTTGACTTGGTTTTAGAAGCTTGATACCTTTTTTATACGTTCATGTGACGAGACGAGTAAGACTTTCACCTGGTGTTAAGCGTCACGCCTGCCATTAACAGTAGGTGTTCCGAGATTTGTGAACTTGCCAACACAATCCTGCGCCGCACTGCAATGCGCTCGTCACCCTGAGATATTATCAGATGTTAAATCTCTTCATACCCAGTAATTTCTCTGGTAATCTGGTTTCCTTCAAACCGAAACACAGTAATTGCTTGCACACTACTGCTTGGCGGTTCAATAACTGACAAAGGTGTGGTACTTCCCCAAGTGGACTCTGCAGTAGAGTCCTACCACTACAACCTCTGTCTTTTTAAATCTTTTAAGAGGTCGCAATGTTTAAATGGTTATCAAACTGATCATTTTAATAAGATTTATTCCAGATAGCAAATCTTTAAACATCAAGGACTACAAGGGGCTAAGCATAACGCCGAAACTTGCCGCCTTAAATATAAATTAATAATACAAGCCTTAATACAAGCCGAAATAATGTCGCCATAGAAAAATATACGCCGTCGATAAAATGGTTTTTTTTTCGAGGTTTCAGGGTTTGCCCCGTAGTAAAAGTGGTTAACAAAAGCTAATACCTTCACGTGTAACGTAACCCTTGAAGTTTCTCTTTGTCAGTTCTTTAGGCGTCAATACAAAAAAAATAAACTATAAAAGTCTTGCTTTGGAAAAGTCACAAAATTAAATCATGTCTAACAAAATGTATTATTTTATTACATTAATAGAAAGATAACCTTCAGATGAGACCTTTTTGTACATGTTGATCTCTATTTCTTATTTTTCTAATCTGGATATTTCCAGATTAGAAATTGTCTCTAAATATAAATTATTTTACTTAGGTACTACCAAAAAATAGGTAAAATATTCGTCTGAGTATACTATCACTAAGAATTCCAATGACCAAACATGTTATTCCGGTTTTGTAATTTTAATTAGGTATATTTATTTTGATATTAATTTAAGATTTCGCTCACCATCCAGCGCGGCAACGCTGCCAGCATCATGGGTTCAAAGGTTGCTAAGGCCGCTCCTTGTACTGCCAAATAATGTACTCTGATTAGTTGTAAGTTGTTCTATATTTCTGGTGTGCAATAAAGTTGTATTGTATTGTATGGGTACGTTCGTGCAGGGTGCGCTCCACGGGGGTATTTTTGACGTGCATTAGTACTAAGTACTTAGTATTTGAGTAGGTTTGACATATTATAATTAGATTTAAAAACACTTATTTGTTTTGTTTTAGTTAAATTATAAATTATATTTTTTGCGACAATACGTTTAATTATTTTTGTGACATGTTTTATGAAATTTTAACTGTAACTTTGCAAATAATTTCAATCTAAGTTTGAATCGTCTTCCCATAATTTTTATCGCAGTTATAATTTCTTGTTCCAGGCTGAGTATAAGGTTCATTGTATTTTTGTATTCTCTTTGCTTCTGCCTTGTGCTAACTGTCGAAACTTTACCTACTATAATATTAAACATAGTCATCGTTATTATTTCCTATTGAGGTGTTACTAATATTTTATGCACACAAAATAACATTTTCTGTGTAAAAATCACCAAAAGTAAACAGCCTAATGAAGGTGACCTTAACCTTAGCCCACGCATCTCTCATAAATAAAACAGTAATCGTTAAACATTATTTATTTCCTACTGTACAATAAAACTGTTTACTGTGCCATTTGTGTCAATAACACATGAATGTTTTTTTATTTAATTCTGGGTATGAACAACAATATATTAATTAATATTTTCACAAGTAATTATAATCATCGTCATTGTTAACTTGTAAATTATAATTTTCACTAATTATTTCTAGTTTACGGATATTACTGTTAAACAGTAAAAAATACGGATCCAATGAAGTTCCACAGGCAAAACTTTTTGCAGATGGCGCATGTTGCGGTCCATCATCATCATCAGCCCGGAGACGTCCACTGCTGAACGAAGGCCTCCCCCTTAGACCGCCACACTGTACGACAACCTGCCACTTGCATCCACCGGTTGCCGGCGACTTTGACAATGTCGTCGGTCCACCTAGTGGGAGGCCTTCCTACGGTGCGTCTTCCGGTTCACGGTCACCACTCAAGAACCTTTCTCATCTCATCGGTTGTCAGTACTTCGAGCGATGTGACCTGCCCATTGCCACTTCAACTTGCAAACCTTGCGAGCTATGTCGGTAACTTTGGTTCTTTGGCGAATATCCTCGTTCCGGATTCTATCGCGCAAAGTAACTCCGAGCATAGCTCTCTCCATTGCCCGTTGCGTAACTCAAAACCGCTGTTGCGGTCCGGATATGGTAAAATCAAGTTTTCTTGTTAATTATTGCATGCTATTGATGAGGGCGTTGTCGATAATATAGTCCAAGGAAAAATGCTGCGTACTTACTGTGCCTTGTTTTAAGAATCTATGCAGCTGTTTGCTTACGGCCTGAAAATATGTTTGTTTTAGTACATTATGATACGAGTGTGCTATGTTGGTCATTACACTAGAGGCGGTATTAAGCGCGCGAGCCGCAGGCGAGCGCGATAAGGAAGCCGAGAGCATAATGACTAATAGCACAAAAGTTCCATACGACTGTTTTCATCCCACTTGCGAGGAAAAAACAAACTTTTTTTGATAATAATCAACCACACAGCGAAAACGTCAACAAACATTTGCGGAAAATGGCGCCCCAACCAGCAATGCGCGCGCAGGTTGACATTTACTTCAGCGGCATAAGAACTCTTTGTTGGTATTACAAAAAAACTGTAAGTATTACCCGGCTATATTAAGAGTGCTTCGTATACATACGTTTAATTGCAGTCACGTACAAACTTGACTTTACCGGGTTATACCTATTATAGCACAAGTGGCGTAATGTAAAGTAAAAAGCACGCGTGCGTAATAGCTTGGATTATGAGCCTAAAACCGATGTAATAAGATCCACTTTACGAGCAAGTGTGATGAAAAAATAGTTGTTTACTTTTATGTTGGACAGAGCTTTAATTAGCAAGGCAAAGGATTGATGTAAACACCAGTATATGCAGATTCTCCCTGGTAATCCGATGATTTCAAATGTTCTCTATACAACAAAACAAAAAACAACAAAATGTATTAGATTGCTAGTTAATTAGGCTGCATCGACGATGCGCCATGTAGCGGGAAAAAGTCGCAGTATGGATCCCCATTCCGAACCGTCTTCCCTTTCGAAGTCAAACCATTTTCTGTGTCAAATATTCTGTAGGATTCAGTTCTAGTTTCATTAAGGTCACATTGACCATGACATGTATGAGTAATTGCTTTCTTTAAAACAGCTGTTGCACAATAAAATAATATTTCAGTAAGTATTTGTAGTGAATTGCTTTACATTTCCATTGTAATAGTAATGCTTTTTGTTTCAAGTTTTTGATCACAATTATAATAATATCAGAACTTAATCTATTTTATATCCACTTGCACAGACGTTGTGTTTCAGTCGTCTTCATTGTGAAAATGTGCACAGTAATCTTAAAAATATTTTTAATAGTATTGTTGAGTATATCATATAGTAGCAGTGCAAAAATATTAGCAATTTTTCCAATTCCTAGTATAAGTCATCAATTATACTTCAGGACGTTAACGACAGAGCTAATGAAACGTGGACATGAAATCACAGTTTTAACAACAGATCCAGCATATTCTAACGAAACTGCTCCAAAAAATATACGAGAATTCGACTTTCACGATATGTCGTACAAACTATGGGAGAACTTTTTAGAAATTCCTTTGGGTGACAGCAATTATCTCCCCATCCAATTGCATAATGCTTACGAAACTTTGTCAAAAACATTTGAAAATCAATTGAAAACAGACGCCGTTAAAAATCTACTTCAAAACGAGGATGAGATATTTGATTTACTTGTGTATGACGGTTGTTTATTAGCTCCGATAATATTTAGCTACATTTACAAAATCCCCGCGATCGCTATTAACTCTTTAGGAGCTATCCATGGAAACTATGAAACAATCGGCGCTGTTGTAAACGATGCATATTATCCGGCTAATATGTGTTCTACAAACGCTAAAACTCCAGTAGAGAGATTGCAAGAAGCGTTCAAATATTACTACAATATTTTTCAAATTCAGTGGTATATTGAGAAGATTCAAAGCAAAGCCGTGAATAATGCTTTAGGTGCTGATATGCCTGATATAAGAGAGTTGAAGAAAAATATAAACATGATGTTTATAAACTTGTACTCTGCTTGGGATTCGCATCGCCCCGCGCCAATTTCTTTAAAATATATGGGCGGACTACATTCGGTTTTATATAAACCTTTGCCTGAGGTAAACAAAATATTGTTAACTTGTTAGTATGTTGCTTTGGGAGTTTATTTAGTTACTAGCTGCACTCTGAGGTTTTACTCACGATTGTTGGGAGAAAAAAATAGCATATGTTTTATTCCAAGATATAAGCTATATGTGTACCAAATTTCATTCAAATCCTCAGCCGTCTCAGCGTCAAGGAATAACAAACATATACACACACTGACAAATTCGCATTTATAATATGAGTAGGAAATAATTAATTAGCCGAAATTAAAGATAAAAAAAATATATATAATTATGATTTTTTAAATGTGTATATATTGGTTAATCAGCAAAGTTGTAGACGCTGCTGAAGATTGAAGCAAAAACTTTTCTAAATTTACTTTATACAAATGATTATAAATGCGAATTTGTCGGTGTGTGTGTGTGTGGGTATGTTTTTTTTAAATATTAATTACTACTCATTAATTAGCTGTTTTTTTATTTAAGATGAACATAGTATAGGCACGACAGACACAGAAACAGATTAAATAATAATTACTTCGGTTTTGCTGCGTTTGACCTTGAGGAACTTTTTCTACAAGCGGGGTTATTTAAGTATAATCTCCCTACCAGCCTACGCAAATCAACCAAATTTCTTGAAATAACGGCTGGTGGGTGGCATACTTGTTCCACCCTTATTTTTCCAGTTGTTGTGGTAGTGCAAGCTTGATATTGATAATATAAAGTTTCTTTAAGGAGCCCATTATTCGATCTTATTCGTATGTTTTCTGTGACCTTGCATTACATAATACCACATGCTCCGTGGTTTTTTTCCTGTAGGTAGCCAAGGTATTAACGAATGACGTCAACTTTGTGCAAGTAATAATAGCTTTAACTTTAATAGCTTTCGATCGGATAATACTTAGTAATGTGGCATCTACAAGCATGCAATCCATGTATCTACGATACTAATGAAATTCGATTCGGAAGAAAGCACGAACTAAGCTTTGAAATATAATTAGTTTACATTTTACAGGACATCAAGTCTTATCTGGATTCGTCGACTAACGGGGTTATATACATGAGCTTTGGTACAAATGTGAAATCTTCTAAATTGACACAGGAAAAGATAAAAACTTTTACTAAAGTATTTTCACGATTGCCCTACGATGTGTTATGGAAGTGGGACGTTGACACGATGCCAAATAAACCGAAAAATGTAAAACTTTTTAAATGGCTGCCGCAAACCACCGTTCTTAGTAAGTCAATGAAAAGAAACCAATCATTATCACACGTCATTGCGCTGCATTTGTGTAGGTTTAGTGAATTGGCCAATTTATTTTACACTGTAAGTCATGTTTTTTATCAAGATAGCCGCCTCAAATTTTGTCACTTCATAATTAATATATCATGTTGCGCATACATTACATTAGCGCTCGTGGCGTAGCTTGTCTAGGGGATTCTAAACGATCACCGATGTTAAGCAACGGACGGTCCGGGTCAGTCTTCGGATGGGTGACCGTGAGTGGCATTTATTTCTGAGCGCTACCGTGGATCGGATGACACGTTAAATTGTTGGTCCCGGTTGTTTGTTCTAGTTTCTATAACAACAACCGTCAGCCATGTCACAGGCCTTCGGGCGGCATATTAACTCTCACACTAGGGCTGGCCACTCAGCCTATACGAACTTACTTACTTACTATACATTAGAGATAAATATAATTATATTACACCGGACGACTATTCGCTACAACTTCGTCGTCAGCCATAAAATGTCCACTGCTGGACGAATGCCTCCTTTATAGAGGGGTGTTGCCATAATCCCCATGCTTGGCAGGCGGCTTGGGATCGCAGAATGCTCACCACCGTTAACCAAAAGGATGCTGCTGCCCGTCATCCGGTGGGTCTGGTTGCAGTTAAGGACACATACCCAGGTCCGCTACAACTTAACCAACCATTTTTCAATAATGTTAACAAAATTGATTGTAGCAGCAATCTCACGGGTACAGCAGCTATACCTTACTTACCATGCAAGTACCATGCTATGTGAAATACAGTACAAATGTCGGCAAATTACTAATCCTCGACGGCCAACCATCAAGTTGAAAATCTGTCACCAGCTTAGTAGACAAAATTTTCACAAATTAGTTTGTGCTTGAGTTTAATTTGTAATAAACGCATAGCTTGTCAAACAAAAAATATACGTAAGCAAGCTATCATATTTTATCTCTTCATAAATAAGCATATTCAGCCTTTTTAAATTGTCCACTGCTGGACTTAGGCTGGACTTTTTATCTCTCCACTTTACCGTTATCTTAGTCATTGATACAATATCCCTCTGTATTACTATCAAAAACATTTAAAAAATGGGTAGAAGCCAATAAATAAACAAAGGGATCTAAGTATTACATAAAAAACTAAAAAAAATATCCTCAACCACCTCCTGTTTTAAATTGAACTTGTATTGGATACTTCAGTTTTACTTTATTCCTCTTTAAAGAGTGAAATAAAGAGGAATAAAAAGTTCCTGGAGTGTCTTTTTAATTGGACTTGCAAGCCAGCGGGAGCTGCAGTGGTTTATAGCTAGTTTTCTGCCTGACAAAGTGGCTGCTAGGGAATAGAAGCGTTTGGAGAGTCAATTTGTTTCAATGTGGCTGTAAAATAACTTCAATTTGAGTTTTGTTTGTCCGGGTCTTTTTAAAACCAACTTAATTTTATTTAAAAGTAGCGCCCCACTGTTTCACTTGGGAATCGTTTTCTGGGATCAAAAGTTGTCTATTTGTGTTGATAAGTGTTATTTTATCTTTACTATATTATGTTTTATGTACACACATAGCTCGCAGGGTTTGCAAGTCGAGGTGACAATGGGCAGGCTAGGCTAGGGCAGTCGCTCGAAGAACTGATACCGGATGGGGAAGAAGGGTTCTTGAGTGGCGACCGCGAACCGGAAGACGCAGCGTAGGAAGGCCTCTCACCAGGTGGACCGACGACATTGTAAAAGTAGCGGGCAACTGGATGCAAATGGCAGGTTGTCGTACAGTATGGCGGTCTAAGGGGAAGGCCTTCATTCAGCAGTGGACATCTCCAGGCTGATGTTGATGATAATTATGTTTTATATACCTTTATACTGATATATACATACATTTTACCGATTACGAATAAATTTAAAATTTTCAGAACATCCGAAAATCAAACTGTTCATCTCACAAGGTGGCTTACAGTCCTCTGACGAAGCAATTACAGCTGGTGTACCGCTTATAGGCATACCTATGCTAGGCGACCAGTGGTTCAATACTGAGAAATACGTGCGGTATAACATTGGAGTGCAATTGGATTTTTGGACGCTCACTGAAGAATCGTTCATGAATTCCATTGAAAATGTAATTGGAAACCAAAGGTTGGTATACATCAAGGAATTGATTCAGGCGTTACTTTGCGGAAGTTAATTTTAACATATAATTATATTGTATTATTAATCTCTAGTGTAGTTCCGCTTTAATATCCTTTCGAACATATTAGGATGAAAGGAACTAATTATTTATTTTAATTTACAGTTATTCTTAACGTAAATCCTAATTTAATCTTCACTAATAAAAATTAATTAAATATGTAACATAAACTACATTAAACCTGAAATATAAAATAATTCTAATCTAATTTGATTGGAATACAATAATAATTAACCTGCAATTAATCTTTTGTAGTGGTAGGACTCTACTGCAGAGTCCGCCTGGGGAAGTACCTTTGCCAGTTATTCAATCGCCAAGCAGTAGTGTGCAAGCATTACTGTTTTCCGGTTTGAGGCAATGTTACCTGATAAATTACTGGGTATGAAGAGATTTAACATCTAATATCTCAGGATGACGTGCGCAGTGCAGTGCGGCGCAGGGTTGTGTTCATAAGTTTAGACTGTTAGTGGCAGGCGAACGTATTGCGCGTCTCGTCACTTAAATGAACAAAAAAATTAAAATTAAAATATTAAGCTGTAACAATTTTTTATTAACTTGAAACAAATAATTGTACTTAGTACTTGTCCTTGTTTTTGGGATAAAATAAAGTAACGCTTGAAACAAAAACATAAATAAATAAATGATATGTGTTAAAGTTATCGTACCTTATAATTTTATAAGTAATATAAACTTATAAATAATAATTTATCAATTAAAATATTTCCTTTATAATTTCAGCTACTATAACAACATCATTCGTCATGACAAACTAATGCGAGATCAGCCTCATAAACCTCTAGATCAAGCCGTTCGCTGGATAGAATATATTATCAAACATGGCGGATCTCACCTCCAAGCCCCCGCTGCCGACATATCCTGGGCTGAGTATGTGGAATTAGAACTGTTGGTCATTATTACAGTCTGCATAGGATCGGTTATAGCCGGGCTGTGCTATGCAGTGAATTTTGTGATAAGAATTCTTTATAATTGTCTTTGTAAAGCTACAAACTAACTATCGCTTCTCCAAGTCGCGACTGACAAAAACATCGGTAAAGTGTGTATATACTATACAGGCTGTTAGTTTGAACACCGTTATCCTTCTAGGATATCATCGTAAACAACTTTTACTATGGGGCCAACCCTGATATCACGAAAAAAACAGCTGTTCCATATAAAAAGGTTCATCGATCTTGGACAAAATGTATGGAACAGCAGATATTTTTTTCGCGATTTCAAGGTTGGCCCCATTGTAAAAAAAATTCATAATGATGAGAAATCCTAGAAGGATAACGGTGTTCAAACTAACAGCCTGTATAATTATAGATTTGGGTGTAGGTATGTATTTATATAGCGTGATGAGCAGATAAACTTATGCCAACAGATGGGAGACGTCGTTTTGAGAAAATAAAAGTATTCCTTAAAAGCGGTGCTTCCTCGTAGTCAAACTATTTAGTCCAAACTGGTTTGACCACGAAGAATAGTATTTCCTCGTGGTCGTGGATATAATAGGTCTTTACCTATGAAATTGCCGTTCTTCAGTACTGGTCATATCAAATAGAAAAAAAGTTTGGAATGGCTTTGTATTCTGAATTCAAATTAATTTTGTCTTAAAAACATGGCATTCTTTTTACAAACTCAGTCTTTTGTTTATTGATTAGCGTTGTATTTTCATTACATTTGATCATTTTCGTCATAATGGATACTTTAAAAATTCATGTAATTATGGAATATGAGTTCCGTCGTGGCACCAACGCGACACAAACGGCACGTAACATCAAAAACGTTTACGGAGAGAACTGTACAAACGAACGCACAACCCGTTATTGGTTTTCCCAGTTCCGTTCTGGAAATTTTGACTTGAAAAATGAAGCTCGTGGTCGTCCGGAGACTTTGGTCAACAATGATGAATTAAAGGCGATTGAAGAAGCTGACGAAACTCAATCTACAGCTGAGCTAGCAGCAGCTTTTGATGTTAGCATCAAAACAATTTTGATCCATTTGCGACAAATAGGCAAGGTAAAAAAACTTGATAGATGGGTGCCCCACGAACTTAACGATCGCCAGCGCAACGTACGCGTCGAGACCTGCCTCGCGCTGCTGCTACATACAGTCTCCAAGCTGCAAGAGCTGGGGTTGGAAGCTCTCCCTCAGCCGCCATACTCACCAGACCTTGCACCTACCGACTATTACTTTTTCCAAAATTTAGACAACTTTTTAGTGGGTAAAAAATTCAATTCCCGAGGGGCAGTACAAAATGCCTTTGAAGAGTTTGTTGCCTCCCGTCCAGCTGATTTTTACAAGAAAGGCATCAATAAACTACCAATTTGTTGGCAAAGATGCGTCGATTGCATGGGTGATTACTTTGAATAACAGAAATAAAAAAGTTTAAAAAAATAAGTACTTTCACTTATTCCATACAAAACGGCAATTTCATAGGTAAAGACCTTATAATCTAATTTGCTAACTCTACTTCGTGTCTTAAATGACATTTTGGTATCAAAAAAAAAGAGAAAAAAAATTGCATGATCGTAAAATAGGCTAACTGCGTAAAACAGACTCGGATTACGGTAAACGCGCCGCAATAATTCGTACTAACTAATCGCGCAAACCGGACAACTCCCACCATTCGACGCCATTTTGTTGGCGTGGCAGCAGCTGCTCAGACGACGTTATCGGAAGTTTCATCAACAATGATTAGGCAGTACCAAAACTGAGCGTTCGGGAAATTGCGTAATATCTTCTCGTCCAAAATCCCGCAGTGTCTGAAGACAAGGGTCTTCAACCAGTGTGTGCTGCCAGTGATGACATATGGAACTGAAACGTGGTCTTTAACTGCTGGCCTTTTGGAGAAACTCAGAGTCACACAACGGGCAATGGAGAGAGCTATGCTCGGAGTTACTCTGCGCGATAAAATCCGGAACGTGGATATTCGCCTAAGAACCAAAGTCACCGACATAGCTCACAGGGTTTGCAAGTTGAAGTGGCAATGGGCAGGCCACATCGCCCGAAGTACTGATAACCGATGGGGAAGAAAGGTTCTTGAGTAGCGACCGCGAACCAGAAGACGCAGCGTAGGCGCGGCCTCCCACTAGGTGGACCAACGACATTGTAAAAGTAGCGGGCAACCGGTGGATGCAAATGGCAGGTTGTCGTACAGTGTGGCGGTCTAAGAGGGAGGCCTTCGTTCAGCAGTGGACGTCTCCGGGCTAATGATGATGATGATGAAACTGTGCATGACCTTGAACACAAATCAGTTACTGATTTGACTGTCCCATCCAGAGCAAAACACAGTAACATCAAAATACTTACGATAAATAGTTAATTTCATTTATCCTTGACCTCTATTACTAAACATGGTATTCATAAAACGTCCATCCCGACTTCCGCGACATATCAGACTCACTGGTCACGCTATCATTTGTCAATATGTTTGTTGATTCGACTCGACTGGCAACATGCCAGCCGGTGGAGGGCTTTCGATGAGTTGGCCAAAGTCTTCAGGCGGGGTATGAAGCTATATACTTCAGTGGCAGTGACTAAAGTATTAAAAAAAAGTATTATTATGCAATTAAGTGAATAAAGGACAGATTTAAAGCGAGGGCCTTAGATTAATCACGAGCACGTGAAGGATTCTAACGACTGAATCCCGACCGTAGGGAGTGATTCATGATGATTGAATAACGAGCGTAGCGAGTGATTTAAATGTTAGAATCCCGAGCGACGCGAGTGATTCATGGCCCTCGGTATATTCTCAAGAATTTCAAGAGTTGCATACTATTCTTTATACCATGACTACTTTGATTATATAGACAGGTATAATAATCAAAGCATGACTATGAGAAAAAGAAAGATTTAAGCGAAAATAGACATAAATTCGACCAATTAAATCCCGAGTTATTTGCAAAAGGAGTTTGTATGTCGAGTATTCTTTCCACAAGAAGTTTGTATCAAGTATTTTTTGAGCGAGGAGGTAGTATAGCATTGAGATGAAGGTCGAATATCTAGGTGTGTTTTAAATTCAAACACTAAAATAGTGATTGAAAGTAAACTATTTTTAGAGGGGGATTGGTATAAACGTTATTTATGGTCAAGACCAAAGAGAATGGCAGCGTATAATACTTATACAGTCAAGACACACAGCCCGCGGGAAAGCGGCGCGGGATAGTACGGAATTTTTGTAATGTTAGGGTTTCTATGCAACATGACAACATGAAATACATAAAGCAGTCGCGATATAACGATACCTACCTGTTTAAAAACCCGACGAAAAAAAAACTCACATTTTAAGAAAACAAACAGTATTAGGTACTGTGCACTAGGCATATTGTAGTTCTTTAGACTTAGCAGGCAGCTACAATCCCAAAAACTTAGGCTATTTAGGCAAAGCTGTTAACTTTGCCTATTAGACCTGTTATAGGCTGTAAAAGTTGGAGCCTGGCAACAGCCCAGATAATGTTTGATTTGTAGGAAGGTTATAAGGCGGACATTTTAACAACATTCTCAGTATTAAGTCTGAATATAAAAACTAATAAAATAAAGATAATACTATAGAAACTAAGACAAGTATAGTATCTAGAGTCCTATGGGAAGAGAGGTGTTCAACACGGCCAAAATAAAAACAGACTTTATCCTAGAGGTTCTAATTCTCTATTCTACTTTTCATATCCTCTGCGAGACAATAAAAACCCAGTCGCGTCTTTTCAGATTTTTTGTTTTATGGCTATGGCGGCCAGTTCAATTTACGAATAATCTTTCTTTACAATGCCCGTATGAAAGGAGCTAAATCCTCCAAGGCCCGTATCTATACTACGAGTTTTCAAACGAATTTTAACGTTCCAAATTCAAGTCATAGGGTATAATGTTGTATGAAAATTCCTTGGGATATAATGTACTTGCTTTACATAACACACACATTTACGTGACACATTGCATAATATTATTATGTTACCACGGAGTACTATTATTTATTCTGCGGTGATACTTCAGAGGTGGTCCCATATAAATTTTATCTATATCAGTTTAGTAGTTTGTTTTTTAAATCAAAATTACTGGAATAAATCAATATAAAAAGAAAATATGAAGATACCGACATCTTCATATTTTCCTTTAATATAGTCTAAATTGAAGTCGGTTGTTTTTTTTAAGGAGTATTATTATTAATAATTATGAAAGCTGTGAAAGCTTGTTTGGAGCAAAATTAAATTTAGGTTTAACTAGAAATTTATTCAGTGGTTCTATATATCTTTATATCATTGAGCTAATATCTAAAGAGTCACAATCTCTAAGTGAAAACAGTCAAAAAACGCCCGAGTGTCGTTGTAAATACCTATATTATACAGGTTGTTAGTTGGAACACCGTTATCCTTCTAGAATATAATTGTACTCATCATTATGAACAACTTTTACTACTGGGCCAACCCTGAAATCACGAAAAAAAACAGCTGTTCCATACAAAAAGGTTCATCGATCTTGGACAAAATGTATGGAACAGCTGTTTTTTTCGTGATTTCTGGGTTGGCCCCGTAGTAAAAGTTGTTCATAATGATGAGTACAATGATATCCTAGAAGGATAACGGTGTTCAAACTAACACCCCGTATAGTTCACAATTGTTCGAATTTAGACGTTATGTCGCTTGTATAGTGTTCAATGTATGGTTGAGAGCTTGTGTCTTATCCTAGTTCAAGTCGTTCAAAAAGTCGGCGCACTGCATAGCGAGTGCCGAGATTTGGCACGGATATTTTTTTTGCACGTATGCGTGTCTATAGATATCAGCTCAATGGTCTAAATACATGAAGTTGTGCCAGCGAGCTAATACTTCTTTTCAGATTATATTTACGTGACAGTTTACAAAACCCATCGAGCAAGCTAAGCAAGAGTTCAAATGAACCAATGAACAAAGCTCGCCGCGAGTGAATGAAAACCAGTGAGTGAATGAAAAGCGTCTGTCGAGGCATTCAAATCTGACGTAATTTTGTTCAACTCGTTCAGTTGAAGTGTTCAACTTGAAGTGTTCAACGCATGCAGCATAAAAGTTAAATGGAGTACCGACTACGTTTGAACAGAGTTTAATGTAAATTAAAGACAAAGGCTTCCAAAGTAAGGATATGTTATTCAAATATAATAAAGTAATAATAATAATAATAATCGAATCTTTAAGGGTTTGTCGGGGAGACTTAAAGAATCTACACGTGACCAAAATGCTGGCCTTTATTTGGGCCAGAAAATTAGACTCGCAATCCAGTGGGGCAACGTGGCCAGCATTTTGGACACATTACCCGAAATTAGAGACCGTTTAAACTATCTATAGGTTTGCTACGTTTAGATACTTTAAACGGTCTCTTATATAGTTTTTTTTTTATATTAGTTTAGTTTTAATTAGGAAGTTTATTTAATTAGAGATGAGTTTGTTAAATTAAATAAAGTACATTCAAATAATTGAGTCGTGTGCAAAAAAAAGGAAAATAGACAAAAAAAATACATCTAAAACCATACTTTCTTTTGTCATTAGATGAGATGGTAAACGCTAAAGATAACGACCGGATAATCTTGGGTTTTAGTTTTTGGGTTGATGCATCAAAAAATGTTGGTGCTACCTTACTAGTGACAAAGATTTTAGTAGGTATAAAGTAAGGATTACAATAAATTTATTGAAATTAATTATATTTTTGTAATAATATAAGTGAAAGTGTATTTAAATGTAATTCTATATAGTGTATTATTGCCTATTAAAATGATTTAAAAAATATATTTTTTGTTAGGTTTTTTTTAAAATCAATAATGGTTTACATTTTGACCATAAATTAAGATGTCAGTAGGTATGTCTATCGTCTACTAATTAAACTTAACCACAATTACAATCTGGCAAGATTTTTGCTATAGTCACCGCGTTACCAACAGAGTACGACCCACAAGTGCAAGCAAGACCCACAAATGCGACCACAAGCAAGCCCCACAAGTGCGACCACAAGCAAGCCCCACAAGTGCGAGCGAGATAGACATATTGAATGATTTATGGCCGCACGACTCAGTTGGTAACGCGGTGACTATAGCTAATTATCGCACAAAATCACTACTCAACTCACCAGACAACACCAATACGAAGTGTGCATCTAAATTCGTACTGGAGAGTAATATGCACTGCATAATTATTATCAATGCAAGTGAATCCATATTATGCACACTCCTGAGTACCATTCAAATCAAATCAAATCAAATCAAATCAAATCATTTATTTGCATTGAGTTTAGTCTTGTCCTTATGTTCTTAAATTTGTATAAGTCGATGATTACACATGTGTATACAGGGATACAGGGATATAAGCTTGAGGTGTACTAAGCTGAAGGGAGTCATTGTACTCATCATTGTAAGCAACTTTTACTATGGGACCATACCTGAAAACGAGAAAAAAGCACGAGGTATTTTCGCGATTTCGTGGTTGGCCTCGTAGTAAAACTCATTCAAAATGATGAGTACAATGATCTCTTTTCGGCTAAGAACACGCTAGTGTCCTAGTACCCTGTATAAATAGGAAAGTACCTAAGTATTTTTATTGCAAAAATAACTTCAAAAGTTAAAAAGTCAGAAATAGTACATTATGATACAAGTGTGCTATGTTGGTCATTACACTAGAAGCGGTAATATGCCGATAAGGAAGCCGAGACTGTAATGACTAACATAGCACAAGAGTTTCATACGACTGTTTTCATCACACTTGCAAGGAAAAAATAAACTTTTTTTGATAATAATCAACCACACAGCGAAAACGTCAACAAATATTTGCGGGAAATGGCGCCCAAACCAGCAATGCGCGCGCAGGTTGACATTTACTTCAGCGGCATAAGAACTCTTTGTTGGTATTACAAAAAAACTGTAAGTATTACCCGGCTATATTAAGAGTGCTTCGTATACATACGTCTAATTTCAGTCACGTACAAACTTAACTTTGGAGTTTTGGCGGGAACACGGAAAAATCATGTCGTTGCATTCTATTATTTTCTAAAACTTGTGTTTTTTTCGCGAATTAATGATTAAAAAATGGTGGTGTTTTATTCATTGAGTGTTGAATTACATGCACGAGTGTGGGCAAGTGATATAATGTGGTGAAACATGTCTTTTCGTGTTGTTTTCAAAACTCCATAGAAGCTCATAGTAAAGTCGCCACAACTTTACTAGGGTATGACTTGGACTCGACTATGACTAATTTCGTGTGACTTACTGTTATTTCATGACTTATTTGACTTGATGATAACAAATAAATGTGAAAATTAATAAACTTGACACTGGCAGAATGCACAACGTGCGATGCCAATAACTAAGAAAAAAAAAGTTGACTTTACCAGGTGTACCTATTATAGCACTAGTGCCGTAATGTAAAGTAAAAATCACGCGTGCGTAATAGCTTGGATTATGAACCTAAAACCGATGTGGTAAGATCCACTTTACGAGCAAGTGTGATGAAAAGACAGTTCTGTGACGATTAACGCCGTTAGTGTTATTATAATAAAAATGTTAAGTAAGCGTTTTTTTTTCGCAATGCCGTAATTTTTATCGAGGTGACGATTTTCAACTCGCCAGTTCTTGAAATACAGTGTTAGGTTGGCTCAGAAACACTACGTCGCGTCCAAAATGTCTCCAAAATAAAATATGCAGTGATATGTAATTATAATACTGAATGTGTTTTTGGTGGGACCTGGGTATGTCCTAAAACTGCATCCAGAACCGCCGGACGACAGGCATCAGCGTCCTTCAATTTACTTAGCGGTGGTGAGCATTCTGCGATTCCCAAGCCACCTGCCAAGCGTGGGGATTATGGCAACTCCTTCCTATTAATGGCGAGGCCTTTGTCAGCAGTGGACGTATTCCGGCTGTTGAAGAATGCGTTTATGTCGAGACTTGAATTCAAATTCGAGTTCTAGTGAAAAAAGTAGTTAAGACTAAAAAAGCGAGGTAGCTCGTTATTAATGCCTTTGATATTTTATAACTTTTAGACAACCACCCGCTCTCTTCAGTCTGTCCGTGAACATAGTGCATGCAACTGCGCGGAAAATATCGGGAACTCGTTTCACAACACAGTACCTAAATGTCTCGTAAATAATAATATAATTGTAAGCTATTATATTTTGTCACTATTTGGAATTTTACTTCAAGATGAAAGGAAGAGGCCCCGTAACTTTACTGAAGGGCGAGATAAAGTTATTCTCATTTGTATCGGAGTCACGAAAGCTATTTGATGGATTCTATTTCTAGTTTAGGCTGTCGAACTTTTATACTAAATCTAAGCGGGAGACGAATAAATGTTTTGATACTTTGCTGTTACATATTCATTTATTATTAAAGGAAGAAATATAGCGTAACAAGATTTAGTAATCTATAACTATAAAAGGCTTTGTCCTGACTGACTGACTGACTGACTGACTGACTGACATATAGACAACGTACAGCCCAAACCGCTAAACGTAGAGACTTTAAATTTGGAGGGTATGTTTTTGGAGAGGTGTAAACGCCCACTAAGAAAGGATTTTTCGAAAATCAACCCCGAAGGGGGTTAAATGGGGTGTTAAAGTTTGTATGAAACTTTTTATTCTCTGGTTCGATTGATACAAAACTTGGTATACATATTCTACTATAAAAATAAGAAGATACGGGTGTCACAGTTTTTTCAAAATCAGCTCCCGTTAGTATAAAAAAAAAAAGTTTTAGTGATAGTACGTTTGTTTCTCCTTAACTTTGTAACGGCTGTACATATTATAATGAAATTTGGTATAGGGATGGGGATAGATGTGGGGATGGGGGTGGGGGTGGGGGTGGCGATGATACTGGGAACGGAGACGGGACGGAGATAGGCATGTTAATATTAAGATTACAATTGGTATCGGGATGGGGATGGGGTGGGGATGGGGTGGGGATGGGTGGTGATGGGTGGGGATGGGTGGGGATGGGTGGGGATTTGGTGGGGACATGTGGGGATGGGATGTCGATGGGGATGAGGCTGGGAACGGGGATGGGCGTGTCCATATTAAGATGAAGGTTGAAATCGGGATGGGGGTGGGGATGGGATGGGGTGGGGATGGGATGGGGTTCGGGATGGGGATGAGGGAGGGAACGGGGATGGGGACGGGGATGGGCGTGTTTATATTAAAATGACATTTGGTACCGGGATGGGGATGGGGAAGGGGGCGCTTATAGGGATGAGGCTGGGAATGGGGACGGGGATGGGCGTATTTATTGGTCGGCTGAATTTTTGGATAGGTAGTTATAGCATAAGGTTCGGAAACGGACATAGGCAATTTTTTTGTAGGTCCACGCAGACGACTGTTTGACGGACATAATTATTATAGATACTGTACAGCCTAAGCTGCTAAATTAATATTTAATATGAAATTAACTTACTTTTAAATGCCTAAACTAAATTTTGAGTGGTGTAAACTTACACTCAGCTCAAGCTGTGGTAGCTTCAGTGAGATCAAGCTCGACTCACATTCTTGGGGTTGCGGGTTCGAACCCGGGCGAGCCCGTTCCAATTAGTTCTTTGAAACTTACGCATGGATAATACCACTAGCTTTTCGGTGAAGGAAAACATCATGAGGAAACCTACATGTTTCCGGAGAAGAAATACGATAGTGTATGTGAATCCGCCAACCTGCACTGGGCCAGCGTAGTGAATATGGCCCAATCAGGGTAGGCCGATATTCCATTAGTGTTAAGGGCTGATGCAGAGAAACGCACACTCAGCAAGGATTTTGAAAAATTCGCAAGGGGTTCAATGTATCATTAAAATACCATTTTGCCGAAACCATTTATTTAAGGCTGTTAAGTTTTTTGACTTAAGAGATAAGATAAAATAAACATAAACATGTTTCAGAATTTTCAAACAATTTAAAAACTGGAAGGCCACGGGTCAGTTTTTCTTTTGAAAAAAAATGATATATTTATAGATTAGCTAATAATAATAATATTTAATCGAGTGTTTATGCGTAAGAAGATAAATGTTTAAAACACATGTACTTGATCCGGTGCACGCACCAGCACAGCGCTTTCGAAACGTCCATCCCGCGTCGGCTCAGATACGTTAAAACCCGAGTATAATGACGCGCTGTACGTCGAGCGCGCCCCACTCCAACCCACACCGAGCCTACAAGCGATCAGTGCAGCACTGTATTTTATCGAAGTTTCGTAATTCTTGCGATATTTTGGTGATCTTTTTGCGTTCTTTGTTATTATACTTTTTATGCTTAAGCTTATTTCATTTCATTTGTTATTTAGATTTCGTATAATTATCGTTATTTGTTCCTTTAATTATTTAGATTGCTATTTAGTTTGTTATTCGTATTTTTTTTAAATTTTAGTTTACATTGTTTGTTATTAGGTTTTTTTTATATTGTTACTGTTGATATTGTTATTTAGTTTGTTATTTAAAATGCTTAATGAACTTCTCTTCATTCATGGAGCGAAGGTAAAACACTATGTTGTTCCCTTCGTTGGTGATGGAGCGTGTCTTTTTCGTGCGCTTTCTTTTTTAATGCACGGTACCCAAGAAAAGGCAGTTGAGGTGCGAAAAAACATCGTTACTCATGTAGTAGCTAATTGGGAGGAGTTTGAAATCATGTCTCATGATTCAAACGGCGACAACTACACCACTGCGACTGCATACTTTGATGACATGTCACGGCAGTCGAGTTGGGGCACTGCGTGTGAACTAGCCGCTGCAGGACAAATATATGAGTTTTAGTTTGAAGTTTATGAAAATGGCAAATTGTATGCAAAGTTTGGTACAGCAGGAAGACCTATAAAGCGTCTACAATTTACGGGAAATCATTTTGATGCGTATCTGTTAGAAGACATAGATATAATTTCTAACGGCACTCCACGTGTTCCAGTAGTAGCGAAAAAAATAACTAAGCGATGTTTTGAGGTTCCTACATCTCCAAGTTCCATTCAAACAGAAGATATAAGTTCTGACGCAACTTCTACTTTGCCTTTGTACTTTGATTCTTTAGCTGTAGAGATGCCCAAAAATAATTACAAAACGTCTTCAACTCATACCGTCCAAACTTCTTCAGCCCGATATTTTTCTGAACTGAATTCACCAACATTTACGGCTCAGTCAGATAAATTAATTTCACCTACATTTACGGTACAGCCTACTCAGTTAACAAATGACAAATTAATTTCACCTACATTTACCATCCCAACTGTTCCCAGTTCATCACATTCTAATTTACCGACCTGCAGTGATATATCTCCCACATATATTTTTAAAGAAGCCTCACAATCTTCAGAAGTTCCATGTCCATCCATCCATCTATTCTGTCATGTCCATCTGTCTGTCTGTTTAAAATTCAACAAGACGGCTTTGTTTTGAAGTAAGTATTGCAAACGCGACATGCCAAATTTGGTCATCCTCAAGCAAACTTAAAGACTTGCAAGCGGCTTGGAAAAAATGCAATAATATACGTATTTTAGTGATTCAATTGAGTTGGGCCCCGATTTAACCGAATTCAAGTATTCAACATTACTACGCGGGCAAAGCCGCGGGCAAAAGCTAGTAAATTATATTCGGTTTAAAGTAGGCATCTGTTAATAAATAGAATTGTCTCTAAACTTTCATAGGTACAATAAAATCCTTTTTTTTTGTGTAGGTTAAGAAGCTTAGGTCAATTTTTTTACGTTTAATTACATAAAGAGAACACTTACCCAAAACAAAAAGGAAAAAAATAAATTAAAAAAAGTTATATATTGAAACCATGAATGAATGAATATATGAATGATTTTTGGTCTATGAAACTAGGTATGTATAACAAAAATTGTAGCAGGTGTTAATATTTCAAGGTTAGTGCACTAGTTTCTACCTTGAGAGGCTTGTAGAACTAAATTAACTTAAGAGGTACTTTAACCACATTTTTTTTTACCACAAAAGAAAACCATTCATTTTATTAGAAGTCCATTTAATAGGACGCTTAAAAATCTCTAATCACTAAATAGGTATACATTCCGACGCAAATTTAGTCTAAGGTTCTTCAGCAAATGCATCTGTACAAACTTTCATCGAGCAATTAATCATAGCAAAGAAACCATCAAGTAATCCAGCGTAGCTTTCAACACATGGAAAAGCTCAAAATTTATGAATAGAGTTGCTTGAAACACAGTTATAGAAAGCGCGATTAGCGGGAAATGCGAAGTGATGTTATAATTGCCGATCGATAAGGTATAATAAGATGAGAAGGGATGACACGACGAGAAGATACGAGGCGAGGCAAGGCGAGGCAAGACGATACGAGATAAGATGAGACGAAATGAGGTGCGATGAGGTGAAATAACCGTCGCGATCTGGCACGCGTAAAATTGCTATTTTTATAAAGGATGACCCGACTTTTTTTTTTTTTTTTTTAATACAGTCAAGTGACGAGACGAGCAAGACTTTTACCTGATGGTAAACGTAACGCCAGCCACTAACAGTAGCAGTGCGAGAACTGTGAACTTGCGAACACAATCCTGCGCCGCACTGCTCTGCGCTCGTCACCCTGAGATATTAGATGTTAAATCTCTTCATACCCAGTAATTTATCTGGTAACATTGGCCTTCAAAGCAAAAATCTTCAATATCTTGAAATATTAACAAAAAACCGCATAGAAAAGTCAAGAAGAAATACGCAAACCAAAACTTGCTCGGTAAAAGTAACAGCTGCACCGACAACTTGGCAAAAAGTTAGCCAAGTTTCGGAATTCACGAACTTGCAACATTGTCCTTCGGGTCCTTTTAGAACAACGTGAAGTTAACAAAGCCCAAAAAAGGTGTGAAATGTGACATTTCAGCATTGTTATATGAAGATTATGAAGTTACTATGCAGATAGCCAAGACAGAGATTAAATACTGATAAGATAATAAGCAGGCACCTGACATAAAGCTGAGTCGAAGCCGAAGGAATCGTTCAGCACTTACTACTTCAGCATCCCCCGTTAACCAGGAAACAGTTTTAGCACGACCACACTTAAAATTAGTGAAATTAGTCCAAATCTTCAGTAAGGACTACTAGCATAACCTTACGGGCACTTTGGTTCCAATTATGTCGTCTATGGAAATATCAGCTCACGCGCGGTGAGAGATACCAGCGCAACGTGCGTCTAAGTCGTTAAGAGTGATAAGAGCTTTGAATGGTAGTTTTTTTATGCGGTCAAGTGATGAGACGAACAAGACTTTCACCTGGTGGTAAGCGTCACGCCTGCCACTAACAGTAGCAGTGTTAGAATTGTGAAATTTCTTAGACAATCCTGCGCCGCACCGTACTGCGCTCGTCACCCTGAGATGTCTAATGTTAAATCTTTTCATAACTTGTAAGTAAGTAAGTAAGTTCGTATAGGCTGAGTGGCCAGCTCTAGTGTCAGAGTTAATGTGCCGCCCGAAGGCCTCTGACATGGCTGACGTAATTTACTAGTAGTAATTTCTAGTAATATAATAATACTAGTAATTTCTCTGGTAACATTGCCTTTCAAACCGGAACACAGTAATGCTTGCAACTGCTTGGCGCTTGAATAACTGGCAAAGGTGTGGTACTTCTCCAGGTGGACTCTGCAGTAGAGTACCACTACTGAAATAGTGGTAAAATTATAATGGAACTAATCATCTAACCTCACTTGTTGCTGGGATCGAATAGTTAAACAAAATAGTTGCTTTAGAGCAAAAGTTATAGAGATCTCAATGTTAGTGCGATTTAAGTCTCCAAAATATTTTGTTATCATCTCACACTGGTCCGACCCTAAAAGAGCACATTTTGCAGTAATTAAGATATTAAAGAGCCGAAGTGTTTTAAGCTGTTTCAAGCATTCGTTTAAAAGCGTAAAAGTCTTGAGTTTCCAGGTTAAGACTGGTAAAGGTTGATATTTTTCTGCTGAATATACTGGATACTAGATTTGACTTACACATTCAGTAGTAATTTCGCTGCCTTTCTGTGATGGTGGAGTTTCTGTCATTATCATTGGCCAGTTTTAATATTTTTAAATTTCTCTCCTGAGCTCAGCAACTCACCGTAAATAATACTTTGAAGAAAAATTTGGATTACCTGGATGACCTCTTTTTCCGGTTAGTTTGACTTAAAAACCAAACTTCTGAACCGATTTCGATAAAATTTATATGGGACCACCTCTGAAGTATGATCTACCAAACAAAATAAGAATCGTAAAAATAAATTTACAATTAATCTTTAGATATTTTTTTTTGCCGAGTAATCGCGTGACTACATACAAAAAAAAAACAAATTGAGAACCTCCGTTTTTGAATTCGGTTGAAAAAACTCATTTGCAGGCCAACTTCCTCGACGAGCAGTCGCTGTACTTGAGTGACGGAATGTACTTAGTAAAAACTTTAAATAGTTGGCGCTATTTTTGGTTAAGTCAAGTGCTAATGTTTGATTTTAAATCTTGATTAGTATTTTTAAGAAATTTTTAGGGCACTTTTTTACAACACACCAGGCATGCGTTTGACCACAATCTTAACTAACTTAATGGAAAGAGGTGATATAATCGAAGGCAGAGCACGCTTGTCTAGGAAGTACCCATTCGCGTATATATCCTAAAATAACTCCAGATTGTACTTTCGGAAAGACAGACGCTGAAAAGGAGTTCCACACTTCAGTTGTTATTTTTTTATGATTTACTTTTCCGTCTTCAATGTGATTGTTATTATGTTTATATTTTTTGCCACAAATAAACTATTGTCTATTGTCTAAATCTTGAGTTCATAGATCGTCCATAAATATTGATACTTAAATCCTATAACTCAAAAGTTTATCCGAAGATTGTCCGTGCGCTATGTTTTTCAGATAACGGCGCAACTTTAACGGCATCGTTTCGGTCCTCGTTAGCGCCGCTATCTCTGTAATTGCAGTAGTCTGTGCAAATTGGTGCACAATTAGCAATACGGAAAGCTGTTAGGGTTAGGACTATAGTAAAGTGCTCGGATGTGTTTTGTTTGGTGACGTTCATTGTTGTGTTGCACCAGATCTATTTATTCTGTAGCTCTATTGGTGTATACATGGTTAGTGCAAATCAGTTAGCATCCTTTTATTCTGTACATCAAAACAAACATTTTTTACTATGGGGCCAACATTGAAATCGCGTAAAAATTACCAGCTATTTCATACAAAAAGTTAATCGACCTTGGGCAAAATTAATGAAACAGCTGTAATTTTTTGGCAATTTCGATGTTGGCCCGATAGTAAAAGTTGTTTCTTTTGATGTACAAAATACGCCCTTAAAAGGATGCTAACCCTGTATACCAATAGAGCTACAGAATAAATAGACCTGGTGCATGTTTTTTTGGTATCTATTGTACTACTGTTTATTTACGTAGTTTTATACAAGATTTATTTATAAATTATTATATAAAGGATTTTATGTATTATTATATACAGGCTTATCAAAAAAATTAATATGTAATATTTATGTAGTATTTCGTAATGTAATTTTTTGAAAGTTTAGTCGAGCTGAAATGTTTTTTTTTGAAAATCTACGAATTTAATATTCGACGTTCGTTACGTACTTACTTACTTATAGATAAAATATTACAGCTAAGTACGTAGAAAATGTTCACTCATTGGCTCGTTAGTTTTGACAACGGAAACGAATATTTAGTTGCGGCATTTGCAGCAGGAACTAACCGTATATCGGCGGTTCAATTGAGAGGAAACTTATCGCAAAATGAACAATATGAACATCAGTTTCCGATGCACGGCTCCGCTGACGCAGTATCTCTACGGAATATTGGCCTCGAGATTTATAGCATTGCGGTAATGTAGTGCGGAATACCTATCAGATCAGCGCAGTGTTAATTAGGACCGAATAGTACCTATTAAAATGATTTCCATATTTAAAAACTATTAGTAGGTATTTTAGTATTTTAACTGGTAATATTTTTCTGCTGAGCCTCGAAGTGTTATTAGGTGACGGTTTACTTACGCTGGCGGTGGGTATTGGCTTCATCATCATCATTTCGAGTCAAGGCTACTTTAATTTTATTGTTTTTTTATTGTTTTTTATTTTTGTGTTTTCTTTATCTTATCATATGAAAAAAATAAAAAAAAATATGTAAGGACAGCCGTTGTTTTTTAGCGATTTCAATGATAATAAAAAATATTTGTTTGATGTTTTGATTTGATAGACATACATGTAGGGACGGGTTCGATGCCATTTTGAAAAAACGCCCATTCGTCGGTGTCAAAGACTGGAATTGACACCGATGCCGGCACAGTCTGCTACGCACGTCCGACGTGATTACTTGAGAGCAAAATGCCAAACTGTGTGGTGAAGGGCTGTACGAATTACATTTCAAAGTTCAGTAAATAAAAGGTGGCGATTCATATGACTATAAGTCAACATTTAAAGTTAAACTAAACTTGCTTTTACACAATAACTTTTATTTTTAGGTAGTAGGTAAGTCGTTTCGAGTTTCGTACAGTTTGCGCTTCTTCTACCGCACCTTACTGGCGCTGCACGTAGTGACATCGAAATCCGAGAGACGGCGTTGTCCTTTTGTCAAAGAGAAATTAGACTTACGATTTCTTAAGTCAGGCGTATCTAGACATAGAAATCATTGGTTTTGATGTACAGAATATGCCATTAAATGGATGCTAACTGATTAGAACGAACACTGTATAATTATGTATTGTATAGTGCCCAGAATCTGGCCACCTCTACCGCATCCTCGGAAGCCAGATTTAGGTCTTTTTGTGTACAATTATCGTAAGTACACCACGGGCAAGCCAAAAGATGTGCCATCGACTAGACGGCAGCACCACCGTCACGCTACTCCTGATTTGAGAAGATGCAACCAGGTTTTCTCTACAATTACCAACCCAGCACGGAGCCGATTAAGGGACTTCCAGACTGGCCATCGTAAGTCATGTTCTAGAGGATCGTTGGCTCTTTTTGCTCAAATTAAATGATTGTCGTGCTAAATCCCGTTTCAATATTACGAGTACAACAAAACTGTACAATCGATTCTGAACATAATACTGGGTAATCGATCATGCTTGTCACACGTTTACAAAGAATGGTGCTTCGGTGAAACTAGGACAGTATTTAGGCAAGTATGTATACAGGGTTAAAAGCTCGGTGGGTGTACATAGCCGAAAGGGGTTAGTTTTCCTCACCCTTGGATTTACAAAAAAATAGAAAAATATAAGTAGTTATTCTTTCAACTACCAATCTGGTTTCCATATTACAAGCTTTGCTTAGTTTGGGGCTAGATAGCGCTGTGTGAAAAATGACCACCGATATTTACTTATGTTTATTTTATTTTGGATACTACTTTTACTATGGCTAAGCTCTGTAAGCGCTATAAAAATCAGCAGTTTGATACATTTCGTCAAGAATCAAATAACTTCTCTGCATTAGCAGTTTTTTTTGCGAACTCAGGTTTGATTAATTTAGTAAATGCACAGACCTATATATTTATTTGTGCCTGTATATTTTTACCACCGTGTCTTAATCTCGCACAAAACAATTAGAAGCAAAACCGGATGACAAATTAAACATTGTTATCAAATTGTGAACAAAAGTGTGAACGACACCTTATAACTCGACTGCCTTGTAGCTCAGTTGGTAGTATGTCTACTTTGAGAGCTGTAAGACGTGGGTTCGATTCCCACCCACAAACGTTTAAGTGATACCTGACGACACCTGCGCACCTAACGACTGGAGAAGACATTGTTTTTTTGTGATAGGTTTTTTGCGGATCCAGATTGAATAATTATCACCAGAAACTCTCACTAGAAAACTTTCTGATGATCTACAAACCAATGTTAAAACTGTATACCAATCATAATTGTTGACATAATGAATTATTATTGCACAAAGCTAAGTTCTAACCATAATCAAGAAGAAAGAAAGAAAGAAATTAATAAATAAATAGATAGGCCTGGATGATAATGACAATTTGATTACTTTTAATCTTTCTTGTAGTGGTAGGACTCTACTGCAGAGTCTGCCTGGGGAAGTACCACACTTTTGCCAGTTATTCAACCGCCAAGCAGTAGTGTGCAAGCATTACTGTGTTCCGGTTCGAAGGGCAATGTTACCAGATATTTTTTTGGGTATTATGAGATTTGCCATCTAATATCTCAGGGTGACGAGCGCAGTGCAGTGCGGCGCAGGATTGTGTTCGCAAGTTCACAATTCTGGTACTGCTACTGTTAGTGGCAGGCGTGACGCTTACCACCAGGCGAACGTCTTGCTCGTCTCGTCACTTGACTGCCTAAAAATAAAAAACACTATTATATGACAGTCAGAGCTATGGTAGCCTAATCAGGAGAGTCCTTCACTTGTAATCGAGAGGTTGCCGGTTCAAACCAAGGCCCATACAAATGATCTTAGAGTCTATGTACAGATTTTTACACCAATAGCATTTCGGTGAAGATAAACGTCGTGAAGAAAAACTTGAAAACGTCTGGAGAAGACATTAATTGGCGCATATGAATCCACGAGTCGAGATGGGCCAGCATGGTGAGTATGGTTCAATCACCTTTCGAGGATATGCCTAAGTCCAGCAGGGGACTATTAAAAAGGTTGATTGCAAGATGACAATTAAACTTTGTCCGTTACTAAGAATTGTTAACCTTAATAAGAATAAGAATAAATAAAAAAAATTGGAGCCACAATTTCAACACGATAATTGCTTTGAGTTTCTGGAAGTTACGTTTACCTCTATCAAAATCCGAAGATGCTCAGAATCTGACGGATTCCAGTTCTATTTGAGATTTAAAAAAGTAATTTTGTTACCTTTCTATAGAAGCTGTCGTCAGAAAACTTTGTAAATAAAGTATGCTTGCAAAAATGTCGTGAATATTTTTCTACATGCATGTTACTTGGAACTGGGTATTTCCTAAAACTGCATCTAGAACCATCGGAAGACGGGCAGCAGCGTCCTCTCAGTTAACGGCGGTGCTCATTCTGCGATCCCCAAGCCGCCTGCCAAGAGTGAAAATTATGCCAAACTATAAATTATACATAACTAACGACATTTTGTAACGCCACCGTAAAACTCATATCTATCTAAACCTCCATAAATATACTCTAAAATTATCGTAATTTTTATGTAGATCCGTGAATATAAATGTTGTTTTGTGTTTGGTACCTCACTATAAATAACTGTTAAAATTTTAGAAAAGACAAAAGTGTTTCTGCTCTGATAAAGACTGGACATGAAGAGAATATCTCAGGATGACGAGCCAAATTCACAATTCAGGCACTGCTACTAACATAAGAAGGCGTGATGCTTAATATATTATGAACGTCTAGCACGTGTCGTCACTTCATTGCATAAAAAAACATAATCCAGCTGCAACTAAACGAAACAAAACATACTGTCTAGCTAATGGAACGTTCAAACTAACCCCGGGAGCTAGACCAGCGCTGGCTTTTAAAGAAAAATGTCTTTAATGGAGCGGAATATCCTCGTTAAGATTGATAGCCATACAGAGGCTTGTGAGGTGAACCTTATACCATCTTTTCCGTCTAGTACTTAGATGTTAGCCAGAAAAAGATAGACGCTATATGCAGGGAACGAGTGAGGGAGTTAGATGTTGCTAGCGCAATCACATAGCTAACGATACTCTCCAACACAGTCTGAAAGTGATGATAGCGCTCATTACTTTCTCATTACTCATTCTCATAAACATCTTAATCTCATGTAGCAAACATTTTTTTTCTAAAATCCTGGTTACCGAATGGACGGGACGTGCTGATTTTCTATCTCTGGATTTTTCTTTCAACTTACAAGGAAGATCATCCTGAAATTTCCTACGGTCAATCCTATTTAAATACCACCACGGTACTAGGTATTTTATGTAGATAACTTTTGTACGAAATCATCTAGATAGGTATCACCATAGTAAAAAAAAACTCTGCTGCTAAACAGTAGTGTGCAAAAAGTGTGTTTCAGTTTGAAGGGTAACTACTGTAGCGAAATTACAGGGGTAATTAGATTCACTATCGAGTAATAAGCCTCAACGCAGCAGTGATGCAGGACTTAGTTTTGATATATTTTTTTGTATATTTTTTTTTTTAGTTTGTTTGTATTATAAATGTATTTATTTATTTGGTTTGTATTTTAAATATATTTTTTAGGTTGCTTGTGTTTTAAAAATTTTTTTTAGGTTGTTTGTATTTTAAATGATAGATAGATTAACTCTTTATTGTATACATCAAAAGAAATTTTCTTTTGATGTATACAAAGAAATTTTCTTTTGATGTATACAAAGAAATTTTCTTTTGATGTATACAATAAAGAGTTAATCTATCTATCATTTAAAGAAAGAAATAATAACAATCATGATGATCACAACAGAAAAATTAACTTAGAACTATCGTAACGCGGCCTTATCGCTAAAAGCAATCTCTTTCAGGCAAACTTTGGATGGAAAAGATTCGAAGAACATTATACTTAGAAGACGGATAAATGTATTTTTTTTAGTTCGTTTGTATTTTAAAATGTTGACTTACGCTATTGAATTAGGTAAATCCTGTAAAGATAAAATGAATTAAATAAATAAATATTTCAGTTTCTGTATACCGCCGCAGCAGCCGTGTCCAGGCGCTATTTATTACTGTTCAGGAGAGAACCTCGTCGTCGTCAGCCATAAGACGTCCACTGCTGGACGAAGGCCTCCCAATAGAGGGGTGTTGCCATAATCCCCACGATTGTCAGTGGGTCTGGTTCGGCTTAAAGACATTCCCAGGTGAGAGTAGTTTGTTTAATTACCTACTTGATACGAATTTGCATCTTAGGATTACAGGCATAAGTTCTCGTTCGCGTACGATCATTGATGACATCAAATACTAACCCAAGCTTCGAAAAAACAACTCAAAAACAAGATCTTCACCTTCAAAAATCTGTTCTGCTCTCAAATACAAAACAAAAGTTCCAAATCCATCTTTCGGCCACTGCGTAGTCCTAATTACTCTTAGGTAAGTTAATAAAGTTCATGATAAGAGGGAACCGCTCCGAAAGTTGTAACGAGTGCTGATAGGGATCTTAATACCAGTTGAGGTCCCAAGTTTGGCGGGACTCGTGCATTTGCACTGTTCTTGGTATTATCGGCTAGATTATCGCTACATTGGATTCTGTTGACACAGTATCGTTGTAATATGCAGCAGTATATAAAGTTAAATAATTCTATTTTTCATCACACTTCTTGGTGAAGCAGATCTTATTGCATCGGTTTTGGGCTCATAATTGCTCTGCTATCGGCTCAGGGCAACCACCATGCATCCTCATGGGGGATTTGCCTCCGGACCAGGTAAATGAAGCTCGTCCTTTCATTGGAGTAGCCACTGACTTTGCGGGGCCTTTTACGGTGAAAACGTCGTGGCTACGGAACCCCAGGGTCGTAAAGGCATACTTGTCTATCTTTGTTTGCTTGGCCTCAAAGGCCGTGCACTAGGAAGTAGTTGAGGATCAGAGTACTCCGGCTTTTATGGCCGCCTTAGATAGGTTTGTATCCCGTCGGGGCCTATTTATAAAATACAAGATATTACACACGCGTGCTTATTTTACATCACAGCACTAGTGTTTTATCAGGTACAACCCGGTTAAGTAAGTTCCTCAGTGCAAGTTATATGTACGTAGGTATACGAATCATTCTTAATTTAATTTATACGGTTTTGTTATAACATAATAAGAGTTTTTTTTTTGTAACTAAGTGTTTTTATGCGGCTATTTGAATTCGTTTTCGTTATGTGGTTGATTATTATAAAAAAGTTAATAATAATACAAATTTGTTTTTTCCTCTCAAGTGTGATGAGAAACGTCGTATGAATCGCGTATGCATTTGGTAATTACACTTTCAACTATTCCATAGCGCTTGCCTGCGGCGCGCGCGTAATATCGCCTCGAGTGTAATGACCAACATAGCACAATTGTATCATTTGTATAACAATGTACTATTATTAGAAGTCACGCGTATTTTCTGGACAATACTATTTGATAGTCTATCTTCCTTTCTATAAGAATATAAATAAATAAATTGCCGTGTGTTAGTATCGCAAAAACTGTAAAATGGCTCGACCAAATTTTTTAATATATTTTTTGTATGCTCGCGTCAATCATGTGATGGTTTAGGACAAACCATATGTGGTAGGAAGCGAAGTTTCCTGAGTCATCTAGCGTACAAGAAAACTTAAAACGGTTCGAGCCGATATAGAGTTAGTAAATTTTTAACAAAAGCAGATTTAATCTTTTGTCTCGCTTTACTCGCGCGTTTGTAGAGTGCAATGTATGCTTCACTTACAATATGAAATCCATAGGGTAAAAACTAAATTTGTAATTTTAGTTGTTTATTTATTATTTCTAAAAATCTTATCTTATTTTTCTTAGAAACATTGATTGATAGTTTACAATCAAGTACAAATGCTTTGTGTCAACACAGAGTACGATCTATAAATCAAAAGCAAACGAATCACTGATACAGTATCACGTACCAGACTTATTATTAAAAATTCACTGAGTAATTCTCAACCTTCGACACTACTTACATAAACTTATTTATTCGTTTTGCGTACAACTCGTACAAAATGGTTGTACTTTAAGCCACATACTTGTAGAATTAAGCTACATTTTAGTGAGTTGACGTGACTCGGATAAAACTTCGCGAAATATTATGTTTTGAAATCTGGCTTACGAGTGTGAATTGTCAAGTACTAATCGTTAAAGAATTTCATTTTGAGCTTTGCAAACCGTTAAACAGCTTAAAGTTGCAAATCTGGGACATTTGAGCTCAGGCACGACAGAAACGAGATTTTGCGACTTTAATGATACAACACACAAAAGCCAATAGCCGTCTCAAACACCGTAAAAGCTTTCTGTATCACACAACTGCGAGAAGGCCACTCAAAAGACGCTAGGCTTTTTTTTAATGGTTTTTAAGTGACAAGACGAGCTAGATGTTCGCCTGATGGTAAGCGTCACGCCTGCCCATAATAGCAGTGCCAGAATTGTGTAATTGCGAACAAAATCCTGCGACGCACTGCACTGCGCTCGTCACCCTGTGATATTAGACCATGCAATTTCTCTGGTAACAATGCCCTTCAAACTGAAACACAGTAATGCTTGCACACTACTGCTTGTCGATTGAATAACTGGCAAAAGTGTGGTACTTCCTCAGATGGACTGCAATAGAGAAAAACCACTACACCAAATCCCCACCACTACAAAAAATCTACTTTATTTGTGAAAAGAAGCGCTCAGCCCGCCTCGTAAGTACTGCCCAACTGAAGTTGGGAGCCAAGCCATAAAGAGCCATGGTTTACCTGGAATACCCAGAACTGATTCCGGTCCCACGTCTGTCGATTTCGGAATTAAACGGCAAAATGGGGATATCTTTATCAGATACACCGACACCATTGGTAGTCTCTGTGACGTGTACTTAAACCACGATGGTGCAGCTGCTGGATCGTGCAGCATGTTCAACAACCAGTTTCGTTAAAGAATTACCCGAGGCCACGGCAAGCAGGCTATATGTAGGTATAGGTACGCACAACAAAATATATACTCGAAAAAATAAGAACTCATAATGATGGGAAAAGTTTCTGGTTTGCGACATTTTCTAGGAAAACGGAAAATATTATTATTTTATTTTCGTTGTCATATTAACTATCGCGTTATAAAATAAGTGGACTCAGATTTTTCCATTTATCGCTACCGGTAGATCTAAGTGAATTTAGTTTCCCGGTACCCAGTAGGGTTATCTTGGTACAGAAAGGTGTACCAGGCGAATAAAATTCTATTAAAGAGAGTAATGAAAGAGTTCTAGATGTAAGGAAAATTGCACACCAAAAGATCTCCTAGTCCAGTGGTTCTCAACCGGTGGCCCGCGGACCACTGGTGGTTCCTGGAAGTACCGGAAGTGGTCTGCAAAGCGATCGGTAATAGTTATTGGTAAGCCCTCGACTTCTACTCGGGCTTACATTCGTCTACTCGTTTGTAAACCAATACCCCACGAGTGCCATACAACGTTTTACAACACATTTGCGAGAAAACGGATAACAGAAGTACTTACAACAGATAATGAGGCAAACTTTATTATTTTGTTTTTATTATATCCGGCAGAAAGTCGCAACTAAATATCTACTTGACACTGGCAAATGCTCAAAGTGCGATGCCATAATCCTCCTAGGAGGAAAGAAGAAAAAAATACTTCGTTCTAAAGTTCGTCTTCGTTAAAACGTTTATAATATGTTGATAATATGAGTGTCTTTTCGTGTTGTTTCCAAAACTCCGAAGAAGCTTGTAGTAAAGTTGCGACTTTACTAGAGCATGACTGGAAGTGACTGTGACATCACTTTGACAGTGACTTAGAGTCCTTCGACTTGAAAATTATTGAAAGTTTTTGACAGAAAAGAAAATGTGACGAAAGAAATTCTCACTACATTTTTTTTTCTTATTTTCACCACGCGCACGTAACGCCATTTGTTAATTCGCGACATTTCATCTTTTCTCCTAGGAGGATTATGGCACCGCACTTTGTGCATTGGTCAGTGGTCATGTATTTATTTGCATGAAGTTTTTGATATTTTTTAAGTTGAATGAGTCTGAGACATAGTCAAATTCACACTTAGTAAGTCACAGTCAAGTCCAATATTGTAAGATTAATCCTTCAAACTAAGCAGGGGGTCTTTATCGTGAAATGTAAACTAACCAAGGATGGAGTGAATTGGAAAACTTTCCACAAGTCTCAAGAAAAACACTTCCTGACGAAGGTCAAAACCTGTCAAAGTAAAACTTAGAAACTAAAAGAACTCAGTGAATATCCGGGCTTGTTTTAAAGTGATAAACTTTAAGGCATTTTTAGGCTTTTGGTCTGACTGATACTTTGATTAATCCTTACGCTTCCTATATAATTATGCTGTATCTACGTAGGTTAAAAAGAAAACCATTAAAAGTTGACCTCTGCCTAGATACTTCACACACTTCAATAAAATCACTCGACTTTTATTTTTCTATATTAAAGTGATGATTTAAATTTCTTCTCCTGACGTAAACATGTTTCTTTACGATATGTTTTCCTTCACCGAAAAGCCAGTTATATGGTTTTTTGGTCCGTACATAAATACCGGGTGTTAGTATCCGAAATCCGAATAGTACGAAAAAAATGCTGTTCCATACAAAAAGGTTCATCGATCTTGGACAAAATGTATGGAACAGATATTTTTTTCGCGATTTCAGGGTTGGCCCTATAGTAAAAGTTGTTCATAATGATGAGTACAATGAAATCCTAGATGGATAACGGTGTTCAAACGAACAGCCTGTATAATAACAAACATTGGTAATTTATTTTATTTTATTTTTATTATATTCGGAAAACGTACAGTGTTATTTAAGCTATAGTTATAACAAGTATTATTACTAGACACCATTTACGTGTTTTCGCATTTAGAATCTAAATTTACTTGTTTGCTACAAAAGATGAAAATTATAAAAGATAATGCCAGTTGCAAAGTCTTACATATTGATGAATAATATACAAACAGTTAATAATAGTTAAGAAGTGCCGTCAAACCAATTATCAGATATTAAATCACGGACTTTATTTGGAGAAATGTTAAACAAGTCAAATTCAGGTAAGTCCAGGTTATTGACAGTTGTCGAGGATCTAACAAAGAAAGAATTTTGCCTATAATTGGTGGGGCATCGAGGAATATTTAAGCACTTAGGGTGCCGGCGTGCAAGTGAAGGTACTGTAATACATACCTTGGAGAGGAGATCAGGAGAATCAATTTTAGCCTGCGCTATTTTAATTAACATTATTACGTCTGCGATTTTGCGTCGTTCATGAAGAGGTAACATATGTTGTCGTCTGCATCTCGATTCATAATCACCATCATACATTTTGCATTTGTACTGTAAATGTCTCATGAATTTTTTCTGTATAGATTCTAGCCTATTAATATAAACATCGTATCGTGGATTCCAAATTTGGGAACAATACTCGAGTATACTACGCACGTAAGAACAATAAATGACTTTGATTACTTTGATGCTGCTGAATTGAAAGCTAGACCTTATAATAAACCCCATGGCTCTGTTGGCCCTATTAGCTATATTATCTATGTGTTTCTCGTATGTTAATTTTGAGTCATGTATTATACCTAAATCACGTATTTCATCAACCTTTCTAAGTTCTTGTCCCCTAAGTCTATATTTAAAGTTTATTACTTTAGTTCTACGCGTGAAAGTAGTAGCGTAACATTTTGCTACATTAAGGTCAAGTTTGTTTAGTATGCAGAAGTTCTCAAATCTTACTAAATCTTCTTGTAAAAGATAACAGTCACTAGTATTTTTAATATCTTTAAAAACTTTCATGTCGTCTGCATATAAGACAAATTTGGAATGGCCCGGGATTGAACCCAAGACCTCACAATTACGAGACGTGTCTTCTCCATAGAGACTACCATGGTTAATTCTCTTTTCCTATATCAGAATAATTGTCAAAGCTTGTATGTAGATATTTGTTACTCTATAATGAAAAAACGAAAATTTTAAATTTGGTATTTCTAGTAGGTCTGATATACCTTGGAGTAACACATAGGATACTTTTTGCTCCAGAAATGACTGGTGAAACCGCGTTTCCTGTAGTATGTACATAAATGTACTGATCCTGTATATTTATTTTTTACTATTAGCATTTATGGTAATCTATTTAATACTATAAAGGCTCTGTACTGACTGACCGACCGACCGACCGACCGACCGACCGACCGACCGACCGACCGACCGACCGACCGACCGACCGACCGACCGACCGACCGACCGACTGACTGACTGGTCGTACAGACTTGAAATTTGGAGGGTGTATTCGTCTCGATGCCGATGCGGAGGGATGTACTAAGAAAGGATTTTTCGAAATTCGACCCCTAAGGGGGGGAAACGTTTGAATGAAAGTCCTTTGTTTTTGTACTTTTAGTCACGAAAATTTGGATAGTTCATTTAAAATGAAACATGCTATATTCAAAAAAATATTACAGGGACGATTTAAAGGGAGGAACGGGGGGGTGGAATGTTTTATGGAATGTTCTTTGTTTTTGAAGTTATAGTGATGAAAATTGATATTTAGGTAGTTCATTCAAAGAGGGGGAATGACGGGGGGGGAGAGTCGGTAGAGTTGGGGGGGGGGGGGATGATTATGAGGTAGTGGTGAATTTTAAAAGCGGGCCGAATTTCTTCCGTACGCGGAGAAGTTGGCAGAGTCGGTAGAGTCGGTAGAGTCGTTAGAGTCGGTAGAGTCGGTAGAGTCAGTAGAGTTGATAGAGTTTGCTCGGAATGATTTAAAGTGGAGAATTTTGGGAGCGGTCCGTATTTCTTCCGCACGCGGACGAAGTCGCGGGGGACCTCTAGTAAAACTATAAATGCTCGTATTTCTATATTTCTTTATTTCTATTTTTCTTTATATCTATATTTCTATATGCAGCAATGGAATAACGAATCGACTCTTTACCCAAAAAATAATATTTAAGGTTTGAAAAGACACAATGTGGTCAATTCTGGCGGTTTTAGTTGATTGTTCTAAACTAATTAAAATATTGCTGTCACTTTTTTACTTTCTAAGGCATGTTAGCTACGGACAGCAATACTTTATTTAGTTTAGAACTGTCAACTAAAACCGTTAGAATCGACCACATTATTTACCTATATAATACTAAATATAAACGTGTTAAAAAAATGTTCCTGAGTAAAATCGTAAATCACATCTAGTAGGTACCTATTCAATTAAATTGTGTTGTATCGTTATTAAATCATCACATAAACTCCATTTCAACAGCATCCGAGCAATGAAAAGCATTCGTTCTATTTATTACTCGCTTCGAAAAAATCAATTTTTCCGCTTAACAGGCTTCCTTTCACGGTCCAATTTTATTGAGGGTTTGCGAATTTTCTGCTTCGGGAAGTAAAAGACTGAAAGGAGGTAAATAAAAAAACTGGCAAGTGTTTGTAAGATTGGCTAAGACAATTCTGTGATTACAAAGATTTTGCAAAAACTGAGCAATAGGCTAGATGACTGGTTTTTTTTATTGTTCAATTCAAATGTGGCCCATAAATATAGCTGATTAACGAAAAGAAAATTAAAATCTGATCAAAAATAAGCAACTTATAAGCATTTTAATATCATGCTAGACAGAGAGGCGAAACAGCAAATCGTGACGTCACTTGTCAGGACGCCATATAAATTCTATTCTGACAAGTAAGGCGTGACGTCATTTTTTGTTTTGTGGGAAAGGGACAGAGTTGTCTCTAACAAAAACTTTAAACGCTCATATATCAGAACATTATTAACCGATTTAAATAATGTTTTCAATTACCATACTATATTCACTTAAATTCTTCATCAAAGCTATTGGTTTCAACGATTTAAACATCAGTCATCTAGCCTATTGAGCAGGCTTTATAATCTATATTTGCTATAACTCTTCAGAAGCGAACGGTATTATGAAATGAATGTAACTGGTTTGTTTGTTAATGTATGGCATTCTATTAATTTAAGTGTGTTCTATTAATGTACGTGTTTTCTATTAATATAATGTAATTCATTAATGTGACTGCTACTGCTATAAAATGTATGATGTGTATGGGTCTATGGTACTTGATGATTAAATACTCTGGCACTAGGGCTGGCCACTCAGCCTATACGAAATTACTTTTTTTGATGATTAAATAATAATAATAATTATTATTATTATTAATTAAAAAAAAAAAAAAAAAAAATTATTGTAGATGGGGCTGACCAGACGCTGACCAGGGCTGACAAGTTATTTTTTTTTGGTACCACAGATTAGTTTAATTCATACTATTTAGGATTATGGAGTCTTCCTTGAATGATAACTTTTATAACATGAGTTTAATTATTTTATGTTTTGTCGCCTCACTACAGAACCCTAAAAATCGTTTGAAGGTCCAGAAGGAAAATAGAATTACATATAAACCATTAGAGTCACGAAAAAATTGACGCGTGGTGCGGCGTCAAAATATCTACATTAACGGCTATTCTATATTTATTTATTAAGGAACAGCAAACAGTTGTATTATAAATTTTACATAAGGGTACATATACTTATAAAATAAAACTTAATAATAATACAACCCACAGCGCTATCCACAGGTTACTAAAAGACTTACATAATTAATTAATTGTAACGCTAGGAGATGTCAACCTGATTTCTACCAAAGATAATATTATAATCGTCATAATGCATAAAACCTGGACCTGGGTATGTCCTTAAACTGCAACCAGACCCACCCACGGTGGTGAGCATTCTGCGATCCCCAAGCCGCCTGCCAAGCGTGGGGATTACGGCAACACCCCTCTATAAAGGGGGAGGCCTTCGTCCAGCAGTGGACGTTTTATGGCTGCCGACGACGAATGCATAAAACGCTATAACATATTTCAAACCTATTTTAGTTATAAAGTGTTTTGTCAAATTTCTTTCGATTACGATTTCAGTTTGAAAAAAGAAAACTTTAAACACTTTTTAACAAAAATAGGTTTGAAATACTTTTTTGAGTTTTATGCTTATGACGGTAATACTATAGGTACCTACTATACTCGGATTCATAATTATTATTTTTTCCTTTGTTCTGTGGCCACTGCACGATTGTGCATTGTGCCAATTCTCAAGTGGATTCATAATTAAACGGACTAAACAGACATTTCTAGTGTGGCTACTTTTGGCAAAATTTATAAAATGCTGCGATAAAAATATTAAGTTTATTACATAATAAATTAAAATACTTAAACTTTTATTAACTTTTGAAGTATGAAGTATATACAGGGCTAGTTCTAATCGGATATCATCCTTTTAATAAAATATTCTGTACATCAAAACAAATTACTTTTACCATGGGACCAACATACACTTTGCCCAAGGTCGATGAACTTTTTGTATGGAACAGCTGATATTTTTATATCGTGATTTCAATGTTGGCCCCATAATAAAAGTTGTTTGTTTTGATGTACAGAATATGCCCTTAAAAGGATGCTAACAGATTAGAACTTACCCTGTATACATGGCTAGTTCTAATCAGTTGCCTTTAAAAGGATGCTAACTAATTAGAACTAACCCTGTTTACAAGGTTAGTAGTTAGATAACAGCTGTTTTTTTCGATTTCAATGTTGCTCCCGTAGTATAAGTTGTTTGTATTGATGTACAGAATATGCCTTTAAAAGGATGCTAACTGATTAGAACGAATCCTGCATTAACTGCATTTATGTTTTCTTTTCAAAAAATGTTGGCCTCTACAAAAAAATTGCTTAGCACAGTTATTAAATCTCCCTCTAAAATGTCTTGGAATACAAAACATTTAAGTTTATGATTTCAATGGCCAGAAGCCATTGAAATCATAAACTTAAATCCAATTCTACGGATTTTCATACAATTGGCTTTTCGGCGAAGGAAAACAACGCGTTATCAGGTTTCGTAACGTTGCAACGTTACGAAACCTGATAACGCTCGGATAAGAAATTCAATGGCGTATTTCCACCTGTAACTGGGCCAGCGTGGTGTAAAGGGCCCAATCGCTCTTCGAAACAGCGCTAAGTCCAGCATAGTGACTATTAAATGTGCTGATCGCATAGTGATACAACTATTCTGACGTGGCAGAGTATAGTGGCGTGGTAGAGTGGTTATGACGTGCGACGTGAACTATCTGGTGTGCTTTCAGAGCCGTAGGTCGTGGGTTCGATCCCCACCCAGGACAAACATTTATGTGACGAACATAGATGTTTGTTCTGTGTCTGGGTGTAGTATGTATTTTGTCAGCTACGAGAGAAGGATAAGTTTATTTACAAATAAAATACAATTATACACTAAAATTAAATTATACTCGTAACTAACTAACAACTAAATAAAACCTACCTAGTAAAAACAAACCCTACATAATAAAAATACAAAACTTAAAATTTAAACTAAAAGCCCCGTAGATGATGGAAAGGTGGCCAGAATGCTGGCGGCATTGCCACGTTGGATGGCAATGCTAAGTTTTTGACCAAAATATACGCCAGCATTCCGGTCACCTGACACCTGCTCAGCTACGAGTAATTATCGATTCCATATTACAAGCATTGCTTAGTTTTGGGCTATAGATGGCGCTGTGTGAAACCACCGATATGTGATCTCCACCGATATTTATTTATTTATAGTAGTGTAACACACATCACGATTTTCTCGGTATACTATGGAATCACATTTGTGATAAAAGTAGATTCGTATAGGCTGAGTGGCCAACCCTAGTGTCAGAGTAAATTTGGCAGTAAATTTGGCAGGAAGGCCTATGATATGGCTTGACTGTTGTTGTTACAGAAATATAGAATTATACTCGTAACGACCGGGACCAACAATTTACCGTTTTACTCGACCTACGGTAACGCTCAGAATAAATAAAACACCCACGCTCACGGTCACCCATCCGAAGACTGACCAGATCGTCCGTTGATTAACATCGGCGAGCTTTCAGAACCATCTAGTCAAGCTACGCCACGAGCGCTATAGCCCAGGAAAATTAGGGTTTGACCTTGAATAATTAAAAATAGCTTTTTGTTTTCTACATATTATAATATTACCTATCTCTTGCATAAAAATTCTAAAATTAAGCAAAATGCGTTTCCGATACAATCCAAAATTGTAAAACTTTTGCGTTATTTGAAATAAATAAGAATGTTCACACATTTAGATTTTTAGCTTTTAATATTTTCTAATCAAAGCAATAAATTCGTATGAAAGAAATATTTCGATATGCCAATTAGTTTCCGAGATAGGTACATATTTTTCAAAATAAGCGCCCGACACTAATGTCCGCAGGCTGGCCCTTGCCGCGTGTGACGTCATCATACAATTCGCACAATTTGTTGCACGTTGGTCTTATACGGTTCACTACGAACCGTTACTTTCGACTTAACTTAACGTGACGTGACGTGAAATAAAGCCATAGCTGAATATTTTTACTTTTTAATTCGCAAGAACCGCCTTACTATATAAGTCTAGTAGATTGGCTGGGCTAGTACTCTTTTCAACCGACTTTAAAAAAAGAGGTTTTCAATTCGACTGTATGTATTTTTTGAATGTATATTACGTGATTACTCCGATTCTAACTGAAGGAGACTGATACCTACTGAAGATACATTAGGTAGTCGAAATTGAAGTCGTTTTTGTTATTTTATAAGGCGTATTATTGTCTTTTGTGATACAAAGTGTTTCTACGATTAGAGGAGTTACCTCTCTTTATGCTTTCTGTTAATCTAGGCCATTCAAGCTATCTCCATTATGGCCTATAGCTCAGTTGGTAGCATGTCTGCCTTCAGTGCTGTAGGGCATGAGATCGATCACCACCCAGGGCGATGTTTATGAGACGAACATAGATGTTTGTTCTGTGTCTAGGTGTAGTATGTATTTACAAATTGATATTATATGAGTATTCTATGAGCTATTTCCATAATAAAAGCTTTAGTTAGTTTGGGGCTAGATGGCGCTGTGTGAAACATTTTCACCGATATTTATTTATAATTGGAATACCTGCCCGCCTAGCACGCCAGCCGTGATAAAATAATATCCACTCTATTTTCCCCGCGAAAACGAGACAGACGTATCCATATTCTAGCTTTATCACGTTCCCGCGCGGGGAAAGACCAATTAGTCCTCGGCGCGTGCTGGAAACGAAAATCCACGAAAATGTCTTCCAAACCATGAGTACAGTGTCAAACCGTATTACAATGACGAGTATTAATGGGCAGCGTGAAGCCCGAAGTCAAACCCTTAAGGGATATGTTAGCACAGTAGGTAGATTAAATATCAGGTTCCTGTTGGGCCGATGTTACAAGGGTGCCTGATTTATCGCCCTATTGGGTACAATTAAATCGGGCTTGTGACGGAAGCAGCGGTTATTGGACGTTTTTAGGTGACATGCATAAATGGGTCTTCTTGATTTTTGTTCAATCACAAAATAATTATTTATGATACTAGTGCGGTAAGTTGGTTTTTACAAACGAGTAGACGAATGTAACCGCCATATCATAGTCACGAGTTTGTAAAAACCAATTCCGCACGAGTGACATACAAAATTTTACAACACATTTGCAATAAAACAGTAATAATTAAACGAACTTTATTATTTTCTTCGTAGATATCAGTCAAAAAGTCGCAACTAAATACTTGGCAAATGCACAAAATGCAATGCCATAATGAGGAAAGAAGAAAAAATCTTTGATGATTCTAATATGAAACAGGCGCGAATTTGCAAATGGCGCCACGTGCGTGTGGTGAATATTAGAACTACATCTTTCGTTTCATTTTCTCTTTAGTATTAAAGTGAGACAAACGTATTGAGCAAAAGCGGTTCCAAGGAGTTTCGAACATTTAGCTTATTTATTCTCGTGATGTGAAACTCCGTAGTGGGATTCTTATTATATTTTTATGGGAATAAAAAGATACCGTAAAGTTTACGCTCAGCGCTATACAACTGACCATGCGGTAAAATAAGTACTTAGCTGAGAGTACCAACTTTACCGCACGCTCCGTTGTATGGTGCGTAATGTTTAACTTTCGAACGATGTACACAGGCTTCGTAAATGCACTTTTCGAGCAAATGTGTTGTAAAACATATATTTTATATTATTTTTCCAAGCTGTACATATGAAATGGGTTCTGTACTGAAACTACATACACAGGTAAGTTTTTAACAACATGAGCAAAGTGCGAAAATCTGTTTTCACCGAGTTTCCACTGCATTTACTGTACCATAGAGTATGTGAGTGTGTCCGCCACAGACAAACAATATAGATAACGCAAGATTCTACATGAAAAAGTACTTAACGCGCCTGTGGGGCTAAAGTGGCTACTTTAGCCCCGCTACGCGGAGTGAAAGTAATCACTTTCTCCCCGTAGCGACACGTAAAATTGTATACACACTACGGGAGCAAGTAAAGAAGCCTCAGATCTCATGTTTGTCACCTTCGGCTTCGCCTCGGGATACAATATACATACATAAGATCTGAGACGTTATTTACTTATGCTCCGTAGCTGAGTATTCTACTATTGTAGTACTTTACTCAGTTTTTTTTAATTTGGTTATGTAATTGAGTTTTACAGCTAACTCACCTGATGTTAGCGAATATGTGGTCAAAGATCGAGTACGCTTGTCCAGAATCCGATTCGTTCGCGACTCGAGCACACCTTGCTCTAAGAACAAAAGACTTTGTAGTTATGCATGATAAGTATGTATTTACAATAAAAAAAGTTATAAAATATTATATCAGCTATCTGGTTTCCATCGTACAAGCGTTGCTTAGTTTGGGGCTAGATGGCGCTGTGTGATAAATGTCCACCGATATTTATTTATTATTATACCATTTTCTTTGAAACTAGCGACTCCGACGAGTTTTATTTACGCTGGTAAAAGGCCCTCAACCTGAGGAGCTGTTCATTTAAGACAAACAATTTTATTCTTGTTCTATGTTCGTTGTTATTAATCCTTTCCGATTGAGTTGTGAATACCCGGGTTGTCACAACTCAATCGGTTTCCGTTCGGATCCACATTCTCCCACTCTCAGGCTCTGTCATCCCAAATTTAGGACTAGGGCAGATAATTTGGATCCGAACAGAAACCTTTCCGACTGAGCTGTTAATACCCCTGCAAGAGTAGGTAATAAAATTATCACAAGCAGTCTCACAAAAATTAAGTACGATTTTCACAACTAACGTGATCTATTACAACGAGTCTGGTGCTACTACTGAACTGTACTGTGAACTTTGACCGCATATCGTTTTAAAAGAGCAGAAAATACCGTCGATTCAACTTTAACTAACGAAACTTTGCAAAATTCAACAACATGAATGGAGTTGAGTTAGTTAAAAAGGTTTATTTTAACAGTGAATTTAGGGCAAGTGACATTTTGGCCTAGTTCATAAAAAAAGTAATGGAACATTTGTACCACTAGGCCTTTCTATGGGAAACGTTCTAAGCTTTAATGGGTATGTCCTAAAAGTGCATACAAAACTTGAGGACGGGCAGCAGCGTCCGCTCGGTTAACCGCGGCGAGCATTCTGCGCTCCGCAAGCCGCCTGCCAAGCGTGAGGATTATGGCAAACCCCCATAAGGGATTAAGGGGGAGGCCTTCGTCCAGTAGTGCATGGACGTCTTCTGGCTGATGTTTCTAATAATATTAATCAATTTAATTAGGTTTTTCATGGAATGGAATGACGAGACGAGCGAGACGTTCGCCTGATGGTATGCGTTACGTACGCCTGCCTACGACAGTAGTGCGAGAATTGTGAACTTGCAAACAATATCCTTCACCGCACTGCACTGCACTCGTCACCTTGAGATATTAAATGTCAAATCTCTTCATTTTTGCCCAGTAACTTTTCTGCCAACATTCCGGCAAAAGGGTGGTTGTCTTGACAGGCTTATTGTTTTACAATAGCTGGTGGATGGGACCCTCTCAATAACATTATACATACCTAATGATTATTGATATCTTGGTTTTCTGGTGTATCTAATAAGTTACACACAAAGAAAAATTTACGAATATACTCTCGAAAACAAATGCAAGCTTGGATATTAAATTTAAGAATCGTTATTGTAAAGTAAACAATTTGCAAAACAATTTCGGTCTCACCTTGCAGTCACTTTGTGTAAAACGGAGGAGATTTACAATTTACGCTTAACTCGGGGCCATTGAAATTGCGAGAAAGTCGTCACCGAAAGACAATGAGAGATTTTCCAAACACGTTATAAAAATAAAACTACAGCCCTTCAACTCGCTAATAGATACTATTATGTTTTTTTCGTAACGTGTTTAGGTGGAATTGAAACATGGTCCTTTTCTGCTGGCCTTTCGGAGAAACTCTGTCACACAACGGGCAATGGAGAGTGCTATGCTTGGAGATGGATCAAATCCGGAATGAAGATATTCCTGAAAAAAACAAAGTCATCGACATAGCTCTCAGGGTTTGCAAATTGAAATGGCAATGGGCATGCCACATCGCTCAAAGAACTTATAACCGATGGGGAAGAAAGGTTCTTGAGTCGCAACCGCGAACCGGATGACGCAGCGTAGAAAGGCTTCCCAGGTGGGTTTTTACTAGGTGGACCGACGACATCGTAAAAGTCACGGGCAACCGGTGGATGCAAATGGCAGGTTGTCGTACAGTGTGGCGGTCTAAGGAAAATTTATTCAGTAGTGGACGTCTCTGGGCTGAGGATGAATTTTAATCTTACGTGTTCAATATGTCATCATTCACTCATTATCAGCCAGAATACGTCCACTACTGGACGAAGGCCTCTCCCTTAATAGAGAGGGGTTGCCATAATCCCCACGCTTAGCAGGTGTTACCGCCGCTAAATAAGAGGACGCTGCTGCCCATCCTCCGGTGGTTCTGGATGCAGTTTTAAGATATACCCAGGTCATGATCAATGTGTATATTGTATTAATAGGCACCCCTCAGACGTCAACGACGGTATTTTTTACTGCAGTACTACAGCGAGTGGGCAAAAATACCCTCGTTTGGAGCCATGGCTCCACATCGCTTGGGATTCCCGCGTCGCGCCGACAGAAATTGGCCCCTGCGAAATGAGAGTGATAATTCTGTTACAGCGTGACTTGCGTGACAATTCTTTACATTAACGGACCGGCAAAATGTTTGCGGCCATTATACAATTAATCTCGATTTCATAAAACTGTTAGTTTAACTTTAAAATCTTCTAAGGCTCCACCACTGTTCCATATAAAATCAAACCGATGCTTCTTTTTTGATGCGTTTTTTGTACTGAGCCTTTATTTTACGTGCAAAAATTTGACCATTCTATGTATATAATAATAATAATAATATATTCATCAAGTATCATAGACACATCATTACATCATTCATTTTATAGCAGTAGCAGTCACTTTAATAAATTACATAAACACAATTTAAATTAAATTAATATTTATATTCAAATTGACCTTGATTTTTTTTTTTAGGCAATAAGCCTTTATTAGCTAAAACAAACTACAAAGACTACTTAGCCTACTACACAACAAAAAACAAAAGGATTGTATCCAGACCGATGAAAGTCTAGAGACAATCCAAATGCTCAAACCCACTACCAGTCGGCAGCGTACCCAGCATGCTGGCGGCATTGCCACGCTGGATGGCAATGCTTATGCGTTGAGCCAAATAAACGCCAGCATTTTGATCACGCGTCGCGTGAAATTGAAATTAAAATGATCAAATTATAAAAATGACAACTCAATTGTATCATGTCAAAGCAATAAACACTTTAATAAACGTAACATTATAGCTGTTCATAAATGGGCTTTAACCAGCGGTTGGTGAGGTACATATTTGAGCGACCGGGTGGTGATAACTTTTTAATCGGCCATCGAATGGAGTTGTGATTTCGAATAGCACTAAAGTTGAAAGTCAAATAACGACACCGAGCGTTGCATTACATTTTTAAAGTTGAGCAGTTTTTACCTTATTGGTCCCTTTTACAAGTAGTTCACAATGAGGAGTAAATTATACTAAAACGAATATTTTTTATCAAAAGTTATATTTTAGATACCTTAAAGTGGATTGACTGCATCTTAAGTAGGTATGTCCAATAGCCCTGTCCTTACGAATTATAACAATTTAATGCGAGTAATATAAAAGTTCTACGTTCGTAGGTAATATTTACCATAAAGTAAGACTTTCATTGATCTTCAAAAGCAAATAAGTTTAAGTATTATGAAAGCTTTCTTTGATAGTAATAAGGTCGAATCAAATATTTTTTGTTTTTGGCAATATTGGTTCTAAATAAACCTTCTTCATAATAATATTGGAGCTCTGTGAAACAAACAGCAGTATATATTTGATCTCATTTGTTCGAAATATTTTGATCGATAATCAAACTAAGCTGTAATTCAACACTCAATGAATAAAACGCCACCAATTTTAATCATTAATTCGCGAAATAACACGAGTTTAAGAAAATAATAGAATGCTACGACATGATTTTTCCGCGTTCCCGCTAAAACTTCTAGACGATGTTTTGTTTATGGTCAAATGGTAAATAGGTACATAATGGAGGGAGGGTTTTGGAGGGAACGCGAAAAAAACATTGTCACTGCATTGTATTGTTTTCCAAAACTTCTGTTTTGTCGAATGTTAATGTAGAAACCAGTGACATAGCTATAAATCTATCTAAGAGGTCCTGGTTCATCGAGACTATCCATAAAAATCCAAAATAAACCGGGACTACCGGGATGAACACCACCCGAAAGACCTTAAAGTCCCCTATGACATTTGCTTGAACACTCTCCGCCCATCTCTAACCGTTTGAAAGATATGGACGTGTCAATTTTATATGACGACCTTTTTTTTATTTCTCCACAAAGGTCCCAAGATTTGGGAACAAATGAGATGAATTGGTTTCTTAAAATGTTTACAGTTTCCGAGATCTCTTGGGCGTCGACCTCCAAGAGTAAATCTTTCGAAGGTTTCGGATTTTTCCCGGGATTTCTACACTGTTGTCTCCACGAACCTGTACTCGGTTTTCCCTCTCCACCCCCATATGTACTCGGTTTTCCCTCTCCACCCCCATAAACATGCAATCGGTTTCTCTAAGTATGTGACCGAGTCAGTGGTAATTCAAGTTTATATAAACTCTGTAAAAATTACTGTAGCCAATTAGACACATTCGCGTGTCCGCCCTTTAACCCACGTACTTACTGCAACATTCCATTACACGTTGATCTGTAAAATCTAATACATTTTTTTACAAAGCACGCGAGTTTATATGTTCTTCACGCCAGAATCCTCACCTCAAAAAAATTCATAAAAATCGGTTTTGAAAATGCAAATATTTAGTCATTAATTGGTCATAATTAGTCACGTGTGTGAGAGAATTAGTCGCATCACAATTCCGAAGTTATAGGTAGGGTTTGATGAAGATTCTGGTGTGAAGCTCACGCCAGAATCCTCACCTCTCATGTGAGTGAACAGTGAGGGCTAGAGACGTGGTTTTGATTTTAAAATTTAGTCGTCAATTAGTCGTTACGACATGCCAAATCTCAAAACCAGTGCTACACGGGTTCCAGAGTTATAATGGTAAGTTTGTGAGGATTCTGGTGTGAACAAATCATTCACACCAGAATCCTCACCTGATACTCATACAAAGCTTAAGTTTTGAAGTTCAAAATTGGAATCAAGATTGGTCGTCGTTGATTATAAAAAATATATATGTGGTTACCTTTGTAAAAGTGATAAAAAGCCTTGTAAACTTCTACATACAATTTGTTTCGTTACAGTCGCGTACATTGAATATTGTAAATTGGTGTAATCTTAATCGCCAACAATAACTCATAAATGTGAAAAATACCAAAGTGTACCTACTTTAACGTCATCATAGGTTGCCGGCATCGCCGTTAAATCTTGAGATCATAAATGTAGGGTAAAACTCTCTATTTCTAGTAGTAACTTCTACTTTCATTCGGCCTGCTCCCAAAATTCACTACTTTAAATCATCCCGAGCTATTTTTTTAGTTTTGGATTTAATTGTCGTTTTGTGCATTCCCAGTCTAAAAACATTATGAATATTGGTAGAATAGTCTCATACGTGCATTTGCACGTATGCCCGGCTAGCGCGTTCCATCATTTTTCCGTTCTATTCACTACTCTCTTCAGTGAGTGGAACCGCAGGGCGCTGCCAGTGTATCATAAACCTGTCGGAACCATTGTCATCGAGCTTCCATTAAGATAAGAACCGCCCTCAAATGACAGGAGTAATACTCGGTGTACCGTCATCATCATTTGAAGGATTAATGGCAATCTCAAGAGATAAACATAACCCCATTTGACACCCTGTAAGGTGGTAGTAGTTCATTAATACCACGAATGCTGCACGAATGATATTGTAAGCTTAATTTGATTAAGAGGTTTGGATGAAAAAGGATACAATCAAAAATTTACTTGACTTTCTTAATCTGTTAGGCGATAATTCATAATAATCGTAATTCGTATATTTTTTCCATCTATTGCCCCGATATATATTTTTTTGTCACATATTTTTATATAAATTGTATATTGGCATAAGTTGTACTGTGTGACCTAATGTAGGAGAGGATATGACTCTGGAATAGAGTCAATATTTACTAGTTTAGAGCCACTGGGTTCAAATCTAATTTTTGGAGTTTTGGCGGGAACACGGAAAAATCATGTCGTTGCATTCTATTATTTTCTTAAACTTGTGTTTTTACGCGAATTAATGATTAAAAATGGTGGTGCTTTATTCATTGAGGGTTGAATTACATGTACGAGTGTGGGCAAGTGATATAATGTGGTGAAACATGTCTTCTCGTGTTGTTTTCAAAACTCCGTAGAAGCTCATAGTAAAGTCACCACAACTTTACTAGGGCATGACTTGGACTCGACTATGACTGGTTTCGTGTGACTGACTGTGTTTTAATGACATATTTGACTTTATTTTAATAAAAGAACACAAAAACTTGAAAATTCAGAAACATGACACTGGCAGAAAGCACATCGTGCGACGCCAATAATAAAAATTAAAAAAAAAAAAAACTAATTTTGTACCTACTTATTTATGTCAAATGAATCTATTTGTATTTGTATTATATACGAATACAAATTTGTAATTAGGGAATTTCCACTATGAGCCAATATTCTTCATCTGATGATGATGATGGTATGGTGCTGCGCAGTGGATTTATAATGCAGGTGAAAACTGCGTCAATTACAGCTACGATTGCATTGGTAAGCCCCAATCGGGCCGGCATTAGGACGGCGGTCATTGCGAGACCCATAAATAAAGATTACTGTGACGCGTCCTAACCTGGTTGGAATGGACCAAATGTGGGGCTATAGCATGCGGGGTTAGAATGAAGATAGGGGATAGAAGACTTTATATCTTAACCTAATCTAAATAAAATCTGGTTACTATAAATTAAAAACAGTTAAACTACCTAATTAAAACTAAACTAATATTAAAATAATAATTAATTGATATAAGAGACAGTTTAAAATAGGTTTGCTATCTATAGATAGTTTAAACGGTCTCTAATTTCGGGTAATGTGCCCAAAATGCTGGCCACGTTGCCCCGCTAGATTGCGAGGCTAATTTTCTGGCCCAAATAAAGGCCAGCATTTTGGTCACGTGTGGATTCTTTTCTTGTTTTTAATTTATAGTAACCAGATTTTATAACCTGAAATAATTATTAACAATCTAAATAAGACTAAAATTTTAACTTAATCGGATAAAATGACTGAATTCGTCAACGATCTTATATGTTATATGTTATAAGATCGTTGGAATTCGTTTTCACTTAATCGGACAGACATCGTAGACATAATTGCATCATCGTAACCTGTAAGTACCAGAAAATAAATAACAATAATACAACCCTTTGTCAAAGCACCAAAAAGTATCAAAGTTATTTTTATTTGTTTGGTCGCGGTATTATTTTCCACCAGCATAACGCGCCCGCTCACACGGCCGCTAGAACCATGGACTATTTGACCACTGTAGGCGTCCAATTGTTACCCGATCCACCTTACAGCCCAGATCTAGCCCCGTGCGTTTTTTTTAATTCTCACCATTAAAAAAAATGCTTTGTGGAATAAAATTCGGGACCGCAGTTGAAGCTGTCGAAGAATTTCGCCGACTATTTTTTGACCCGCAAGAAATGTATTTAAATTGCTTTAAAAGCTGGTTCAACCGAATTAAGCTATTAAGCTAGCTATTTTGAAAACCTTTAAATAAAAATAACCTCTATACTTATTAGTTTTGGTTTTACTAACAATTTACGAAACAGCCCACGTACTATCACGTTTTTGAAAATCACTCGTTCGAAAATTTTGCAAATAAATAGATGGTTTCGACATAAGTTGGGAGATTAAACAGAATCAGAGTAAAGAAAGTATTGTTGTTGTACTCGGCCTTTTAAGGGCTACTTGAAATGGCTTCACTTATCTTGGGCCGACTCGGGTTCTAAGCTCTTAATTCTATGTATACGCAAATCAAAAGCCAACGAAGTCTATATCTACGCCGCAAACTTCATAGCTCCACAAAACACATTCACCAGACCGCTTTACTTCTATTGTTATCATTACCGGTAGTTCGCAGGCTATTTTGGCTTAACAAGGCCAGATAAATATGCCAAAAAACAAGACCAGGATCGTAAGGAGACGCGTGTAGGGTAAAGGAAAGATTGTGGCATACTGCATGCTTAATGCTACATGTGGGAAAACTAGTGAGGATACATCCTATCTTACTTCCTAATAGTATTATAAATCCGATAGTTTGTCGGTGTGTGTGTGTGTGTGTTTGTTTGTTACTCCTTCACGCTGAAACGGCTGAACGAATTTGAATGAAATTTGGTACTGAGGTAGCTTATACCTTGGAATATATTAGGTCTTTACCAATGAAATTGCCGTTTTGTATGGAATAAGTGAAAGTACTTATTTTTTGAAACTTTTTTATTTCTATTATTCAAAGCAATCGACGCATCTTTGCTAACAAATTGGCAGTTTATTGATGCCCTTCTTGTAAAAATCAGCTGGACGGGAGGCAACAAACTCTTCAAAGGCATTTTGTACTGCCTCTCGGGAATTGAATTTTTTACCCACTAAAAAGTTGTCTAAATTTTGGAAAAAGTAATAGTCGGTAGGTGCAAGGTCTGGTGAGTATGGCGGATGAGGGAGAGCTTCCAACCCCAGCTCTTGCAGCTTGGAGACTGTCTGTTGTGCAGTATGGGGTCGCGCGTTGTCGTGAAGGAGCAGTGGGGACGACCAATTGACCAAAGCTGGTTGCCGATGTGCAAGCTTCTCCAACATTGTCGCCAGTTCTTCACAGTACACATCTGCAGTAATGCTCATGCCGTTTTGTAAAAAGCTGTGGTGAATCACACCCGCACAAGATCACCAAACAGTGACCATCACCTTTTTAGGGGTAATTTTTGGTTTAGGGCATGGTTCAATGTAATGAAAATACAACGCTAATCAATAAACAAAAGACTGAGTTTGTAAAAAGAATGTCATGTTTTTAAGACAAAATTAATTTGAATTCAGAATACAAAGCCATTACAAACATTTTTTCTATTTGAAATGACCAGTACTGAAGAACGGCAATTTCATAGGTAAAGACCTATTAACATAGGCTACTTTTTATCCCAACAATCGTGGGTGAAACCGCAGGGCTCAGCTACTAATATTATAAATCCGTAAGTTTGTCGGTGTGTGTGTGTGTGTGTATGTTTGTTACTCCTTCACGCTGAAACAGCTGAACGAATTTAGATGAAATTTGGTAGCTCATGCTCTATTTTAAAACATAGGCTTCATTTTCTCCCGATAAAGTGGGATGGCCAACGTGAGTAATATAATGTTTGTTACTCCTTCACGCTGAATCGGCTGAACGAATTTAGATGAAATTCGCTATGTCGGTGGCTAATACCCTGTATTAAAACATAGGCTACATTTAGGGGCGCGGCTAGTATAAAAAAAATTATAACAATTAGTTTTTTTTTAAAGATAAATGGTTTTGTCATCAGAACTAATTAGTGTTCTTTAAGATAAACGGTTTTGTCATCAGAACTAAAGGTGTATACCAAAATAATATCTAATCAATCTGTGAACATACATAATTGAAAGGAGATAATTGAATTTTTTACAATAATTGATTAATTGGAAGGGGGCAAAACCTGAACCTGGGTATGTCCTTAAACTGCAACCAGACTCACCGGAAGACGGGCAGCAGCGTCCTCTTGGTTAACGGTGATAACACTGCGATCCCCAAGCCGCCTGCCAAGCGTGGGGATTATGGCAACACCCCTCTAAAAGGGAAAGGGGGAGGCCTTCGTCCAGCAGTGGACGTTTTTTGGCTGACGACGAAGGGGGCAAAATGTCAATTACAAAAAAACTAAATTCAGTTATAAAAAAAATATTAAGACAAAATATCCATACAGTGTTAGTACTTAGCAAACCTATTATTAATATTATGATAGTAGTAATAGCAATAGTTTTCTATAGACAAGGAAATTACTGAAATTAACTTGCGTTGCCAAATATATCTGTAACTTTTCTATAGATTCTTCCAACAGCTCTCCCTGGAAAGTCAGCCTAAGGTACACTGTACATTAGTCGAAATAGCCTTGTGCGGATGTGGCAAATACGTGCCAAGAATATTAGATAGTAACCGGTGCAAACACTCCTTTAATAAAAACATATCCACTGAGCGAAATACAAAACAGACACTCAAGTGCTTCAATAAAACTAGCTTTTCCAAGATGTTATAGAAAGTATTTATTTTCAAATAAAATAAATCTCATACATTCTTACTTATTACGTGCGTACAGTGTGTAAAAAAAGGTTCAAGAATACGGAAAAGTATGTATGTACTATGTATGATTGTACATATTTGTGCCGTTTGGGGTAGATACTTTAGGACCTTGGGCCGCACTTGTCTTATACAGGGACTTGGCGAAACGTTTAGTCGAGGTGTCAGGTGACCGGAATGCTGGCGTATATTTTGGTCAAAAACTTAGCATTGGCATCCAACAAGGCAATGCCGCCAGCATTTTAGCCACTTTTCCATCATCTACGGGGCTTTTAGTTTAAATTTTAAGTTTTGTATTTTTTTTATGTAAGGTTTGTTTTTACTAGTAAGGGTTTGTTTACTTGTAATCTTGATACCAAATTCACTAACACTCAGTCACACTCATCAACCCGAAGACGTCCACTGCTGGACGTAGGCTTCCCCCTTAATAGGGAGGGGTTGCCATAATCTCCACGCTTGGCAGGCGGCTTGGGGATCGCAGAGTGTTACCACCGTTAACCAAACGGACGCTGCTGCCCGTTTTTAGGTGGTTCTGGATGCAGTTTTAGGACATACCCATATTTACTAAGCTCCAAACCAATTCATTTCTTCTGAAATTCGACTCCCTGATTTCATTTCTTCATTCTGATACGCTTCATG
>FR990090.1:2500-12500 GCA_905404285.2 Erannis defoliaria | reverse complement strand
TCGCGAACCGGGCATGGTCGGCGGGAAGCCGGCCGCTAGGCCCACCCAATGGGGGGGAACGGGGGAAAACAAATATGATGGCAGATAATAATCAAGTACCTACCCAGGAGGGTCCGGTTCGCCGGGAATCCCTCCGTGTCGCAGAGGCGGCGCGCGGCCCCCATTCGTATTCTGGGGGGGGCCATTATAATCTGCGGAGAGGCGAGGAGAAGGAGAGGGAGGGTCCCGATCTCTCGGACGTCGACTCTGACGATGACTCGTCAGCAAGTCTGATGTCCGTGGGATCGCGATCCTCAGAGCGGAAGCGCGGCGGGCGCGTGATGGAGGGCGACAGCGGCGACGACGGGAGCTCCGACAGAGGGTCGGATGGTGCTCCCGTGCCGAAAGTCGCAGCTCAGGGAGAGAAGCGGGGCAGAGGTCGGCCGCCCACCACTGGGCAGTATGTCGGCCTCGCCCGTGCTAAGGCGGAACTGGTGGCCGCGAGGAGGGCCGAGATGGAGCTCCGGGCTGAGCAAGAGCTCGCCGAGGAGATCCGGGCTCGGCGCTCCCCTCGGGTGCTGGTGACCCGACTCTCTGAGTCGTCGTCGGAGCCTGAGCCGGTGGAGGAGTGCGACGGAGCCCTCGCCACCGACTTGGGCAAGCGGGTGCTGGAGTCCGTGTCCACCATTGAATTGGTGGCCACAAAATCCGGCAACCTTAAGGGCACGTTTGTTCGTGCCCTTAAAGATGCAGCCACCTCCATTAGGGAGGCAGTGGGGGCTCTCCAGCGTCGTTCCTCTACGGAGGAGACAAGGAGGCTGCACGCTGCAAATGCGCGCCTGCGGGATGAGGTACGTGAGCTCCGACAAGAGATCGTCGAGCTCCGCCGAGACATGCTGCAGGCGCGCGCTGCCATCCCCGCGTCCCGGCCCTCCGAGCGATCTTCGCTCGATGGGAGTGGGATGCCGGGACCTGCTGCCGACCGCAGGAAGCCCACGGCGCCGAAGGCTTCCGTCGTAGTCAGTATGACTCCGGAGCCGCAACCCGGCCCGTCGGGCATGCCTGCGGTCTTAGACAAGACCAAGTCCCTTCCTCCTGTTACCCTCCAGGGTAAAAAGAGGGCAAGGGACACAACCGGACGAGACAGGGTGGCCCCAGGCAAGAAGCCTGCGGCCGCTAAAACAGGAGGTACTCGGCCCCAATTGGCCAAAGTCCAACCCGGCGTGAGCTGGGTGGAGGTGGCCAAAAGGGGCAAGAAGGGCAGGCCCGCTGCGACACCGGCTCCTTCGCAAGGGACTCAGTCCCAGGCGAGGGCCGCACGGCAGCGCAAGCCTGCCGAAGATGGACGCGGAAAGGTGGGGCAACCTAGACTCCGCGCCCCGAAGTCGGCAGCGATCGACCTGACGATCCAGCCGAAGGGTGCGGAGGAGGGCCTCACCTACGTGAAGGCACTGACGGTGGCAAAGATGAGAATAAACCTGGCCTCGCTGGGGATCACGACGGCGCTCGGGTTCCGACAGGCGGTGACGGGAGCCCGAATGCTCGAGGTCTCTGGCGAGGACTGTGGTTTGAAGGCGGACGCCTTGGCGGATAAGCTCCGGGAGCTTTTCGCCGAGGACGTGCTGCGGGTCACCAGGCCGGTGAAATGCGCGGAGCTGCGTGTAGCCGGCCTGGATGATTCTATCACGGAGGCGGAAGTGGCGGAGGCGATAGGCCGAGTTGGGGCATGTCGTCCTGACGAGGTCAAGGTCGCGCAGATCCGCCGTAACGCCGTGGGCCTGGGCGCAGCCTTTGTGCGCTGCCCGGTGTCTGCGGCTAAAAAGGTTGCGAGTAGCCCTCGGCTACTAATCGGATGGGTGTCGGCCCAAGTAAGGGCACTAACACCGAGGCCTTTGCGTTGTTTCCGGTGCCTGGAGGTCGGGCACGTCCGGGAACAATGCAAGGCTGATGTGGACCGAAGCAGTCTCTGCTTCAGGTGTGGCCAACCTGGTCACAAGGCGGGCGAGTGCTCGGCTGGGCCGCACTGCGTAGTTTGCGCAGCAGCGGGCAAACCGGCTGGGCACCGCATTGGTGGCAGCAGCTGCGCCCCGCCTTCCAAGAGGAAGGCCAGGGCCGCACCGCGGTCCGCAGCGACTCCACCTGCGCGCGCTAGTGTGGCGCAGGCGCGGATGGAGTCGTAGGTGTTGGTGTCGGCTGGGCACCGGCGACGACCACTCGTGGTCCTCTCCAGTCCCCAGCGGGCGGGAACTCTGGGCGCCGGGTTCGGGGGGACCCGACGCCCAGCTTAGAAGTTCCGTGGATGGGTGATGTGTCAGGTGTTCCGACACATCGCCATAGAGAGGGGAGCGTAGGCTCCATGAGAGGGGGTCCGCCCGGACCATCGCTGCCGGGGCCGCGGTTGAATGCTAGCGCGACCCCGTAGCCCCGGCGCAAGGCGACCCGAGGAACACCGCAGGTTTTTAGTGGGTAGGCCGCCCTTCTGGCGGAGAGTCCCACATAACCACTTGCCCCCCCCGGGGCCGTGGTATGCATCAAGCATTTTCCTGCGACAAAAAAAAAAAAAAAAAAAAAAAAAAAAAAAAAAAAGGTTAGGTTAGGTTAGGTTAGGTTAGGTTAGGTTAGGTTAGGTTAGGTTAGGTTAGGTTAGGTTAGGTTAGGTTAGGTTAGGTTGGAGTGCGGTGCCGAACTACCTCCTCGAAGCTCAGCCAGTATTATCCTTCGCGAATTCGTAATCCGGGGGATGGTACTGGTTGGGCGGGTGCACTCTGGGCACGGTCAACAACTTCTCCTTACCGGGGATCTTGTTGGCCGTGGCTAAAGTTCGGACTGGGGTGGGGAACTTCTGCGTGCGCCCCCAAGCTTTTATTGGGAGCGAGCGCAGAAGATGGGGATGGGCTCGGCAGGAGGCTGGGCGGTCCGGTGGCAAGTTTGCCCGGACAGGGGGGCCCTCGCGTGGTCCTCTCTTCGGAGAGGACTCGGCTGATGGGCCGGGGTCCGTTTTCGGACGTTGAGGTGGGAGTTGCCCGGTAGGTGGCAAGAGATCTCTTCCCGTCGCGACTGCACGTGGACGTCCTTTTGATGTGTGCGGGTAGTCGCGGCGGGAAGAAACCAAGTCTCAAGGTTTGTGGGTCGCTGAGGGGAGTGTCCGGAGCGGGAGTTCGGAACCGTGGCTTGTTTATAGGTCACGACTCCGAGCTCGCGAACCGGGCATGGTCGGCGGGAAGCCGGCCGCTAGGCCCACCCATGGGGGGGATAATGGGAAACAAATATGGAAAAGGCTGATAACGAAAAACCTACCCAGGAGGGTCCGGGCAACCGGGAATCCCTCCGTGCCGCAGGGGCGGCACGCGGCCCCCAATCGTATTCTGGGGGGGGCCACTATCACCTTAGGTCGGGAGAGGGGAGTGCGAGAAAGGAGGAGTGGGAGGGTCCCGATCTCTCGGACGTCGACTCTGACGATGACTCGTCAGCAAGTCTGATGTCCGTGGGATCGCGATCCTCAGAGCGGAAGCGCGGCGGGCGCGTGATGGAGGGCGACAGCGGTGACGACGGGAGCTCCGACAGAGGGTCGGATGGTGCTCCCGTGCCGAAAGTCGCGGTTGTTGGCGAAAAGCGGGGCAGAGGTCGGCCGCCCACCACTGGGCAGTACGTCGGCCTCGCCCGCGCTAAGGCGGAACTGGTGGCCGCGAGGAGGGCCGAGATGGAGCTCCAGGCTGAGCAAGAGCTCGCCGAGGAGATCCGGTCTCGGCGCTCCCCTCGGGTGCCGGTGACCCGACTCTCCGAGTCGTCGGTGGAGGAGTGTGATGGGGCACTCGCCACCGACTTGGGTAGGAGGGTGCTCGACTCCGTGGCAACCATCGAGTTGGTGGCCACGAAGTCGGGCAACCTTAAGGGCACGTTTGTTCGTGCCCTTAAGGACGCAGCCGCCTCCATTAGGGAGGCAGTGGAGGCCCTCCAGGGTCGTTCCTCTTCGGAGGAAACGAGGAGGTTGAACGCCGCGAATGCGCGCCTGCGGGATGAGGTCCGAGAGCTCCGACAAGAGATCGTTGAGCTCCGGCGAGACATGCTGCAGGCGCGCGCTGCTGTCCCTGCGGCCCGGCCCCCCGAGCGATCTTCGCAAGGCAGGGCTGGGACGCAGGGACTTGCGGTCGACCGCGGGAAGCCCAAGGCGCCGGTGGCTTCCGTTGCAGTCAATATGACTCCGGAGCCACAGCCCGGCCCGTCGGGCATGCCCGCGGTCTTCGACAAGACTAAGTCCCTTCCCTCTGTTACCCTCCAGGGTAAAAAGAGGGCAAGGGACACAACCGGACGGGACACTGCGGCCCCAGGCAAGAAGTCTGTGGCCGCCAAAACTAGAGGAGACAAGCCTCAATCGGCCAAGGTCCAACCCGGCGTGAGCTGGGTGGAGGTGGCCAAGAAGGGCAGGCCCGCTGCGACACCGGCACCCTCGCAAGGGACTCAGTCCCAGGCGGGGGCCGCACGGCGGCGCAAGCCTGCCGAAGCTGGTCAAGTACGGGTGGGGCAACCTAGACTCCGCGCCCCGAAATCATCGGCAATCGTTCTGACGATTCAGCCGAAGGGTGCGGAGGAGGGCCTCACCTACGTGAAAGCCCTGACTGTGGCTCGACAGAGGGTCGACCTTGCCTCGCTGGGCATCACGACGGCACTCGGGTTCCGACAGGCGGTGACGGGAGCCCGAATGCTGGAGGTGTCTGGCGAGGACAACGGTCAGAAGGCGGACGCACTGGCAGAGAAGCTCCGAGAGCTTTTCGCCGAGGACGTGCTGCGGGTCACCAGGCCGGTGAAATGCGCGGAGCTGCGTGTAGCCGGCCTGGACGACTCAGTCACGGAGAGAGAGGTGGCGGAGGCGATAGCACGAGTCGGGGCATGTCGCCCCGACGAAGTGAATGTCGCGCAGATCCGCCGCAACGCCGTGGGCCTGGGCGCAGCCTTTGTGCGCTGCCCGGTGTCCGCGGCGAAAAAGGTGACGGCGAGCCCTCGGCTCCTTATTGGATGGGTGTCGGCCCAAGTAAGGGCACTAACACCAAGACCCTTGCGTTGTTTCCGGTGTCTCGAGGTGGGACACGTCCGGGAACAGTGCAAGGGGGATGTGGACCGAAGCAGACTCTGCTTCCGGTGTGGCCAACCTGGCCATAAGGCGGGCGAGTGCTCGGCTGGGCCGCACTGCGTAGTTTGCGCAGCAGCGGGCAAACCAGCCGGGCACCGTATTGGTGGCGGCAGCTGCGCCCCTCCTTCCAAGCGGAAGGCCAGGGCCGCACCGCGGTCCACAGCGACTCCACCCGTGCGCGCTGGTGTGGCGCAGGCGCGGATGGAGTCGTAGGTGTTAGTGTCGGCTGGGCACCGGCGACGACCACTCGTGGTCCTCTCCAGTCCCCAGCGGGCGGGAACTTTGGGCGCCGGGTTCGGGGAAACCCGACGCCCAGCTTAGAAGTTCCGTGGATGGGTGATGTGTCAGGTGTTCCGACACATCGCCATCGAGAGGGGAGCGCAGGCTCCATGAGAGGGGGTCCGCCCGGACCATCGCTGCCGGGGCCGCGGTTGAATGCTAGCGCGACCCCGTAGCCCCGGCGCAAGGCGACCCGAGGAACACCGCAGGTTTTTAGTGGGTAGGCCGCCCTTCTGGCGGAGAGTCCCACATAACCACTTGCCCCCCCCGGGGCCGTGGTATGCATAAAGCATTTTCCTGCGACAAAAAAAAAAAAAAAAAAAAAAAAAAAAAAAAAAAAAAAAAAAAAAAAAGGTTAGGTTAGGTTAGGTTAGGTTGAGGACCAGCATGGGGTCCTGGTTCTTCATTTCCTCGACAGTCAGGCGGATGTCGCCTGCAGCCTGCAGCTGATGGGCCGGGGTCCGCTTTCGGACGTTGAGGAGGGAGTTGCCCGGTAGGTGGCAAGAGATCTCTTCCCGTCGCGACTGCACGTGGACGTCCTTTTGATGTGTGCGGGTAGTCGCGGCGGGAAGAAACCAAGTCTCAAGGTTCGTGGGTCGCTGAGGGGAGTGTCCGGAGCGGGAGTTCGGAACCGTGGCTTGTTTATAGGTCACGACTCCGAGCTCGCGAACCGGGCATGGTCGGCGGGAAGCCGGCCGCTAGGCCCACCCATAGGGGGGAAACGGGGGAATAAAAACATGGAAGCAGAAAATAATAAAGTACCTACCCAGGAGGGTCCGGTTCGCCGGGAATCCCTCCGTGTCGCAGAGGCGGCACGCGGCCCCCATTCGTATTCTGGGGGGGGCCATTATGGTCTGCGAAGTGGAGAAAAGGAGGAGAGGGAGGATCCCGATCTCTCGGACGTCGACTCTGACGATGACTCGTCAGCAAGTCTGATGTCCGTGGGATCGCGATCCTCAGAGCGGAAGCGCGGCGGGCGCGTGATGGAAGGCGACAGCGGCGACGACGGGAGCTCCGACAGAGGGTCGGATGGTGCTCCCGTGCCGAAAGTCGCGGTTGTTGGGGAGAAGCGGGGCAGAGGTCGGCCGCCCACCACTGGGCAGTACGTCGGCCTCGCCCGCGCTAAGGCGGAACTGGTGGCCGCGAGGAAGGCCGAGATGGAGCTCCAGGCTGAGCAAGAGCTCGCCGAGGAGATCCGGTCTCGGCGCTCCCCTCGGGTGCTGGTGACCCGACTCTCCGAGTCATCGGTGGAGGAGTGTGATGGGGCACTCGCCACCGACTTGGGTAGGAGGATGCTCGACTCCGTGGCAACCATCGAGTTGGTGGCCACGAAGTCGGGCAACCTTAAGGGCACGTTTGTTCGTGCCCTTAAGGACGCAGCCGCCTCCATTAGGGAGGCAGTGGAGGCCCTCCAGGGTCGTTCCTCTTCGGAGGAAACGAGGAGGTTGAACGCCGCGAATGCGCGCCTGCGGGATGAGGTCCGAGAGCTCCGACAAGAGATCGTTGAGCTCCGGCGAGACATGCTGCAGGCGCGCGCTGCCATCCCTGCGGCCCCGCCCCCCGAGCGATCTTCGCAAGGCAGGGCTGGGACGCCGGGACCTGCGGTTGACGCGGCGACTAGAAAGAGGATGCAGGAAATCGGGGGATTGTCGGGTGAGCTGGTTGGGACTACGGAGAAGTCTCTCCCACCCCATCCACGTACCCGTCCCCCGACTACTGCCGACCGCAGGAAGCCCACGGCGCCAAAGGCTTCCGTTGCAGTCTGTAAGACTCCGGAGCCGCAGCCCGGCCCGTCGGGCATGCCTGCGGTCTTAGATTTGACCCAGTCCCTGCCCTCTGTTACCCTCGGGGGTAGAAAGAGGGCAAGGGACACCACCGGACGTGACGCAGCGGCCAAAGGCAAGAAGCTTGCGGCCGCAAAACCTGGAGGAGACAGGCCCCAATTGGCCAAAGTCCAACCCGGCGTGAGCTGGGTGGAGGTGGCCAAAAGGGGCAAGAAGGGCAGGCCCGCTGCGACACCGGCTCCTTCGCAAGGGACTCAGTCCCAGGCGGGGGCCGCACGGCAGCGAAAGCCTGCCGAAGATGGACGCGAAAAGGTGGGGCAACCTAGACTCCGCGCCCCGAAATCGGCAGCGATCGTCCTGACGATCCAGCCGAAGGGTGCGGAGGAGGGCCTCACCTACGTGAAGGCGCTGACGGTGGCGAAGCTGAGGATCAACCTGGCCTCGCTGGGGATCACAACGGCGCTCGGGTTCCGACAGGCGGTGACGGGGGCCCGAATGCTCGAGGTCTCTGGCGAGGACAGTGGTCGGAAGGCGGACGCCTTGGCGGATAAGCTCCGGGAGCTTTTCGCTGAGGACGTGCTGCGGGTCACCAGGCCGGTGAAATGCGCGGAGCTGCGCGTAGCCGGCCTGGACGACTCAGTCACGGAGAGAGAGGTGGCGGAGGCGATAGCACGAGTCGGGGCATGTCGCCCCGACGAAGTGAATGTCGCGCAGATCCGCCGCAACGCCGTGGGCCTGGGCGCAGCCTTTGTGCGCTGCCCGGTGTCCGCGGCGAAAAAGGTGACGACGAGCCCTCGGCTCCAAATTGGATGGGTGTCGGCCCAAGTAAGGGCACTAACACCAAGACCCTTGCGTTGTTTCCGGTGTCTCGAGGTGGGGCACGTCCGGGAACAGTGCAAGGGGGATGTGGACCGAAGCAGACTCTGCTTCCGGTGTGGCCAACCTGGCCATAAGGCGGGCGAGTGCTCGGCTGGGCCGCACTGCGTAGTTTGCGCAGCAGCGGGCAAACCAGCCGGGCACCGCATTGGTGGCGGCAGCTGCGCCCCTCCTTCCAAGCGGAAGGCCAGGGCCGCACCGCGGTCCACAGCGACTCCGTCCGCGCGCGCTGGTGTGGCGCAAGCGCGAATGGAGTCGTAGGTGTTAGTGTCGGCTGGGCACCGGCGACGGCCACTCGTGGTCCTCTCCGGTCCCCAGCGGGCGGGAACTTTGGGCGCCGGGTTCGGGGGAACCCGACGCCCAGCTTAGAAGTTCCGTGGATGGGTGATGTGTCAGGTGTTCCGACACATCGCCATCGAGAGGGGAGTGCAGGCTCCATGTGAGGGGGTCCACCAGGACCATCGCTGCCGGGGCCGCGGTTGAATGCTAGCGCGACCCCGTAGCCCCGGCGCAAGGCGACCCGAGGAACACCGCAGGTTTTTAGTGGGTAGGCCGCCCTTCTGGCGGAGAGTCCCACATAACCACTTGCCCCCCCCGGGGCCGTGGTATGCATCAAGCATTTTCCTGCGACAAAAAAAAAAAAAAAAAAAAAAAAAAAAAAAAAAAAAGGTTAGGTTGGAGTGCGGTGCCGAACTACCTCCTCGAAGCTCAGCCAGTATTATCCTCCGCGAATTCGTAATCCGGGGGGATGGTACTGGTTGGGCGGGTGCACTCTGGGCACGGTCAACAACTTCTCCTTACCGGGGATCTTGTTGGCCGTGGCTAAAGTTCGGACTGGGGTGGGGAACTTCTGCGTGCGCCCCCAAGCTTTTTATTGGGAGCGAGCGCAGAAGATGGGGTTGGGCTCGGCAGGAGGCTGGGCGGTCCGGTGGCAAGTTTGCCCGGACAGGGGGGCCCTCGCGTGGTCTTCTCTTCGGAGACGACTCGGCTGATGGGCCGGGGTCCGTTTTCGGACGTCGAAGTGGGAGTTGCCCGGTAGGTGGCAAGAGATCTCTTCCCGCCGCGACTGCACGTGGACGTCCTTTTGATGTGTGCGGGTAGTCGCGACGGGAAGACACCAAATCTCAAGGTTTGTGGGTCGCTGAGGGGAGTGTTCGGAGCGGGAGTTCGGAGCCGTGGCTTGTTTATAAGTCGCGACTCCGAGCTCGCGAACCGGGCATGGTCGGCGGGAAGCCGGCCGTTAGGCCCACCCATGGGGGGGAACGGGGGAAAATAAATAAAATGACAGACAATAATACGAAACGACCTACCCAGGAGGGTCCGGGCAACCGGGAGTCCCTCCGTGCCTCGGCACGCAGCCCCCAATCGTATTCTGGGGGGGGCCATTATTGTCTGCGTACGTACAGCGGTAAGAAGGAGGAGAAGAAGAAGGAAGGGGGAGAGAGGAGAGAGGAGAAGGAGACGGAGGGTCCCGATCCCGCGGACTTCGACTCTGACTGCAAGTCTGATGTCCGTGGGATCGCGGTCCTCCGAGAGGAAGCGCGGTGGGCGTTTCGAGGTGGGCGATAGCGGCGATGACGGAAGCTCCAGTGACAGAGGGTCGGATGGTGCTCCCGTGCCGAAGGTCGCAGTTAAGGGCGAGAAGCGGGGCAGAGGTCGGCCGCCCACTACTGGGCAGTACGTTGGCCTTGCCCGCGCTAAGGAACAGCTGGTGGCCGCGCGGAGGGCCGAAATGGAGCTCCAGGCAGAGCAAGAGCTCGCCGAGGAGATCCGGTCTTGGCGCTCCCCTCGGGTGACGGTGACCCGGCTCTCTGAGTCGTCGTCGGAGCCTGAGCCGGTGGAGGAGTGCGACGGAGCCCTCGCCACCGACTTGGGCAAGCGGGTGCTGGAGTCCGTGTCCACCATTGAATTGGTGGCCACAAAGTCCGGCAACCTTAAGGGCACGTTTGTTCGT
>FR990089.1:13372500-13375000 GCA_905404285.2 Erannis defoliaria | reverse complement strand
AACCTAACCTAACCTAACCTAACCTAACCTAACCTAACCTAACCTAACCTAACCTAACCTAACCTAACCTAACCTAACCTAACCTAACCTAACCTAACCTAACCTAACCTAACCTAACCTAACCTAACCTAACCTAACCTAACCTAACCTAACCTAACCTAACCTAACCTAACCTAACCTAACCTAACCTAACCTAACCTAACCTAACCTAACCTAACCTAACCTAACCTAACCTAACCTAACCTAACCTAACCTAACCTAACCTAACCTAACCTAACCTAACCTAACCTAACCTAACCTAACCTAACCTAACCTAACCTAACCTAACCTAACCTAACCTAACCTAACCTAACCTAACCTAACCTAACCTAACCTAACCTAACCTAACCTAACCTAACCTAACCTAACCTAACCTAACCTAACCTAACCTAACCTAACCTAACCTAACCTAACCTAACCTAACCTCACCTAACCTAACCTAACCTAACCTAACCTAACCTAACCTAACCTAACCTAACCTAACCTAACCTAACCTAACCTAACCTAACCTAACCTAACCTAACCTAACCTAACCTAACCTAACCTAACCTAACCTAACCTAACCTAACCTAACCTAACCTAACCTAACCTAACCTAACCTAACCTAACCTAACCTAACCTAACCTAACCTAACCTAACCTAACCTAACCTAACCTAACCTAACCTAACCTAACCTAACCTAACCTAACCTAACCTAACCTAACCTAACCTAACCTAACCTAACCTAACCTAACCTAACCTAACCTAACCTAACCTAACCTAACCTAACCTAACCTAACCTAACCTAACCTAACCTAACCTAACCTAACCTAACCTAACCTAACCTAACCTAACCTAACCTAACCTAACCTAACCTAACCTAACCTAACCTAACCTAACCTAACCTAACCTAACCTAACCTAACCTAACCTAACCTAACCTAACCTAACCTAACCTAACCTAACCTAACCTAACCTAACCTAACCTAACCTAACCTAACCTAACCTAACCTAACCTAACCTAACCTAACCTAACCTAACCTAACCTAACCTAACCTAACCTAACCTAACCTAACCTAACCTAACCTAACCTAACCTAACCTAACCTAACCTAACCTAACCTAACCTAACCTAACCTAACCTAACCTAACCTAACCTAACCTAACCTAACCTAACCTAACCTAACCTAACCTAACCTAACCTAACCTAACCTAACCTAACCTAACCTAACCTAACCTAACCTAACCTAACCTAACCTAACCTAACCTAACCTAACCTAACCTAACCTAACCTAACCTAACCTAACCTAACCTAACCTAACCTAACCTAACCTCACCTAACCTAACCTAACCTAACCTAACCTAACCTAACCTAACCTAACCTAACCTAACCTAACCTAACCTAACCTAACCTAACCTAACCTAACCTAACCTAACCTAACCTAACCTAACCTAACCTAACCTAACCTAACCTAACCTAACCTAACCTAACCTAACCTAACCTAACCTAACCTAACCTAACCTAACCTAACCTAACCTAACCTAACCTAACCTAACCTAACCTAACCTAACCTAACCTAACCTAACCTAACCTAACCTAACCTAACCTAACCTAACCTAACCTAACCTAACCTAACCTAACCTAACCTAACCTAACCTAACCTAACCTAACCTAACCTAACCTAACCTAACCTAACCTAACCTAACCTAACCTAACCTAACCTAACCTAACCTAACCTAACCTAACCTAACCTAACCTAACCTAACCTAACCTAACCTAACCTAACCTAACCTAACCTAACCTAACCTAACCTAACCTAACCTAACCTAACCTAACCTAACCTAACCTAACCTAACCTAACCTAACCTAACCTAACCTAACCTAACCTAACCTAACCTAACCTAACCTAACCTAACCTAACCTAACCTAACCTAACCTAACCTAACCTAACCTAACCTAACCTAACCTAACCTAACCTAACCTAACCTAACCTAACCTAACCTAACCTAACCTAACCTAACCTAACCTAACCTAACCTAACCTAACCTAACCTAACCTAACCTAACCTAACCTAACCTAACCTAACCTAACCTAACCTAACCTAACCTAACCTAACCTAACCTAACCTAACCTAACCTAACCTAACCTAACCTAACCTAACCTAACCTAACCTAACCTAACCTAACCTAACCTAACCTAACCTAACCTAACCTAACCTCACCTAACCTAACCTAACCTAACCTAACCTAACCTAACCTAACCTAACCTAACCTAACCTAACCTAACCTAACCTAACCTAACCTAACCTAACCTAACCTAACCTAACCTAACCTAACCTAACCTAACCTAACCTAACCTAACCTAACCTAACCTAACCTAACCTAACCTAACCTAACCTAACCTAACCTAACCTAACCTAACCTAACCTAACCTAACCTAACCTAACCTAACCTAACCTAACCTAACCTAACCTAACCTAACCT